>PVJS01022327.1:0-30636 GCA_004027185.1 Glis glis
GTCTCCGCCTCCCAAAGTACTGGGATTACAAGCGTGCGCCACCACGCCCGGCCATTATTTTGAAACAGGGTCTTACTAAGTTGCAGAGGGCCTCACTAAGTAGCTGAGGCTGGCTGTGAACCCAATCCTCCTGTCTCAGCCTCCCAAGTACTGGGATTATAAGCGTGCGACCCCACGCCTGGCCTGATCGATTTTTTAAAAGATGGAAGTGTACACTGATTTTATGTTAAAAGACTGCAGCTTGATATAATTCCTTTCCTTTACAGGTTGGACAGAATTCAGCCAAATGCACAGTAACCACACAGCACCAATTTACTTCCCTCTCAATTTTGAAACTCACATTTGCCAAGATCAATAACATGGGATATAATTCAAGAACTTTAATATATCAAAACAAAGGAGGGAATGAAGTTCCTCGGGGCCTCTGGATAGAACACGGTCCCAAGACAGAGCTCAGAGTAAAAACAAGTTATGGTTTTATAGTAGATACTAGAACCTGTATTTCATTCCTTATTTCACCTGGAGGCTGAAATGTTGACTTGAACAAGACTTGGGTAAAGCAGGGGTTCTGGCCAAGCCTAGCAAGAGAAGAGCAAGATAAAATCAGAGGCAAGCCAAATACACACCAATGTGCCTCTGCTTCTGTTGCACATTTGTTATTCTGTCCAAATCCAGAGACATTCAAGCCCTCCAGGGAGGCAACAAGGATTAGCAACTCCCCCTGCCAATCAAGTCCCTGACTCCTGGGGACACACACCCTGCCCCCAAGAGGAAACAGGCTGACCTTGTTTAAGAAAAAAGGAAGGAGGAAGAGAAGATGGGAAGATGGAGATATCTCAGAAAATCTTTTCTAAGAAAAATGAAATGGGCACAAGAGAACTCAGCACCCAAGTCCAGAGGGGTTAGAAAAAGGGGAAGTGGAGAAGTCCCAGAGTACTGAAGACTGCCTGACACACTGAGCTAGTGAGACGTGCTTGGTGTATATTTCCTCTACAAATTCTGAAAACGAACTGCCTGCTTTCAGAAAAGATTACCAATCACCTGAAAAGTCCATCAAAATCCCATTTAACCACCTGAAAAGACCTCATACTTGGTGAGGAGAGGTATGACTGGGTAGGCGCTCAGCCTTGCAGCTAGATGGGTTATTCCTGGTTCTACCAGCCCAGTGACCCAGGCAAGTTACTGAACTGCTATGGCTCTGGTTTCCTCGCCTGTAAACTGTGGCTAATAATAGTATACCTGCATTGTGAGATTACCAGGAATATCCAATGACTTAAGATACACAGAATTCTAAGAAGGGGTGCTTGGCGCACAGTAAACATACAGTACAAAAGTGTTAGTTCCTAGTCATTATTTCTTGTGGAAGTGGCCTGTTTTCTGTTGTCCTATTGAAAAAGAGGTAGGTTTGACTAGGAAAATTTCCAGCATGGCAGATGTCTACCAAGCCCACTGAGTGGAGGAGGAAGTGGGGAGAAGGGAACTTCTTGGGGCTTGTGGGAGGAAGGTGACAGAACCCATGGCAAGGGTGTGGCAGCTATCTGTGCATCTCAGCCACCTGCCGAGGCCAGCTGTGGGCCAGAGAAATCTTCCCCAAGGCCATGGTGCTGGAACTCAGCAGAGCCCCCGGAGAGCCACCACTATCCTGGCAGCCCTGCTTGTCAGTGGGGACTTGCAGGAACATGCTAATCTCTGGCTGAGAAGGGGGCCAGTTCCAAGTCCTCTTCAACAGTAACTTGTGAGCTGTAGACACCAGCAGACCACGCCAGAGCCAGAGAGATGATCGCAGGACTGTGAGAAGGAGTCTAGAAAAAAGATCAGGATGTCTGAAGGAGAGAGCAATTTGACTCTTGTCACCTCATGGGTGACACCTACACAAAAGGTTCCTGGGGGCTCCAGAGACTGACGGGAAGCAATCACCAATCACAGAGGCATAGACTATCAAAGGGTGCCCATGTTTTTAAGAATCACCGCAGTGTACTTCAAATAGAACATTTTTCTTTTCTAATACGGACACTGGGGCTATCTTAATGAGTTATTTCCCCAAGGTTCTGGGAGGTCTGTGTGTTGGTAGGAAGTCCAACCAACAGACCAGGCCAAGTCAATGGACACGGGCTACATACCTGCTGGAGAATATCAAAATCCCTGTTTCAGGAGCATCTTTAGAAAATACTGTCCGCCATCAAGCTTTCCAATAGAATGTGAGCATTCTCTGTCAAGAACTGTATTCTTCTCAAAATCCTAGAGAGAGACTGAACGACCACCTGTTTTTATTTTGATTTTAATTTTGACATTTTATATCATGTTTACTTTTAAATATGAGATCTTCGACAAATTTTGAATTCCCATTTTCAGACAAGCAGAGATATCCGCAGCCTACCTACGCTGTCTACGTATTCGGAAGTGCTATATACTAGCAGGGAGACCCAAAATGCCAAGTTTAAAATTTCGCACCTAGAAGAGAGAGCGGTCCCAAAAGTGAGCTGGATTTCAGGTTCAGCACTCAAACCTTAGGAATTAGAAAGATTAATCTAACTCTATTCTGTCAGCTAACAGAGGAACACATACATCACTACATTATAAAAGTTTCTAGACTCTGGTTCGAAATAAGGACATGGTTTTGTCTTAAATACATTCATTAAATTAAAATTCAATAATACTCATCAAGTCCCTAGACAAAGAAAGGCATTTGAGTTATTACTCCTGCCTGCAGAAGAGAAGCTGATAGGAAGACTTTAGAATCACATTTTCCTGTCCATGGGAGGTACCGTGATAAGAGCCTGATGCAGTTACTCTAAACAAAGGGAAACAAAGGGCCAATTAACAAATGTCCCCCAAATTACTGGCTCCAACTACCCTGTCCTATCTGCCAGCTGTATTATTGCTTCACAGTGCTGTTTTTGTTAGGAATAAACTTTCCCCTTTCCCAATAGCTCAGAAGCCACTTATTTCTAAGAAAGCTTCTCTGTTGACAGCCGTCCCTGCACAGGTCTCAAAGATAAAGGCTTCAGCTCCACTTTCAGGGTTATCTACATGCTAAGGCTTTTGCTGTTCACCCTTAGCCCATCCCACACCTTGTAGGGAAGCCTGAAGGCCACCAGCCTGCTGGGGGGGGGGGGTTAAAGACCAGGAAACAGTCAAGACCTGTGGTAGAGGAAAGAATGTTGAGGGAGGAAAAATAGGGGGGAAAGTTTGGAAAGACTCAAAATTTTTCTTTAAATAACATGCTTTCCTGTGTTTTCTTAAGGAACAAGGTGTCTCAATTTTAATACAAAAAGGTTCTGTTGAACACTCAGTTTTTAGAAGCTACACTCAGACTACCTAAGAAATGTTTCTGACAAATGTAATTTGCTATACAAGAGATAAAAGGTGCATGGGCACATTTGAGTTCCATTTGCTGAACATGCTAGAAAGAGGGAATTTTACAAAACACAATATCATGCTGCAAAAATCCATTAAACATGGCATCTCGTCCATGTGTATGCTGTTGGCTAGGATGTGCTAGGAAGTTGTTTCATGTACAAAATTGGGGTCAAAACATTTCTTTATCACCATGGTCCTATTTATCGTCAAAACTGACATCAAGTTAGCAAAGTGCATAACCCTCAACTCTGCAAATTCCTTGTTTCATGTTCAGTGCAAAGCAGATTCCCAATGCTAAAATCCAGAGTTGAACCAGCAAGCTCAGACCAGGAATTTCATTGGTCTATTTCCAGTCATCAGTATTTCCAGAGCCTCCTGACATTTTACTAAGATTCATGCCACTTCATAAAGAGAAAAAGGAGGCATTCCACGATGAGGTAAAATATAGGTTAAAAACAAGTTTAAAAAGCAGCACCTGCTCACTCCAGTCTGAAGATTGTCTGAAGATGAGAAGAACCCCTCTGTCAAGATAAATCATATCTAATGTCTGCAGCACAAAGCACTTGTGATTCTTAGAACTTTCCTTCTCCTTGACACTTTGTGTTTGGGGAGATACTTGGCAAACAGCAGATACTTCAAGTGTTTTTGTTCTGTGTCATCATTATTATTTTTGGAAGTAATAAACATATACAAAAGCTGCCTCAAGGAGTTAAAATAAGTCAATTCAGGACCCATACCAAGTCAGCCCATATATTAAAGACAAGGAAAACATCCTTTAAACACAGACCCCACATTTTTGTGTAAAAGCCACCCTGACATCCTATATCAGCAGGCAAAAAATGCTACCCAGGTACAGCTGGACATGGTTTATTATCATCTCTAACTCTTAAGGAGAGCTCAGAGTAGCTTCAAGATTGAAGACTGACACAGTGTACGAACACAGGCCCTATTGGCCTGGCACACAGAGCCACCTAACAATTCCTGGTGAATTCTTCCATAAATAGGCCGGTGGAGAGCGTTGGTGGGGAGGTGGTCCCCACTTTTATGGGTGAGCCTGAGTCATAATTAGGCCTTCTAGATGCATACACGCTGCCTGTGACTCACACTGTAAGCTGAGCTGCAGAAGTCTTCTATAGTATAAGCTTATGAACCAGAGCTTCCCATGTATAACCAAAGCATGTGACGCAAGCAGACCTTCCAACAGGAGGCAGGCGTCCCCACTGAAACGTGGTCAGCTTAAACCTTGAAGACACAATAACAAATTGAAAACAGCCCGCACCTTTTCCCTCAACCCAGATATGAGACCATTCAATCTGACACAAAATGGTTTAGCAAATCAATAGGCCATTTAGAAATGGCCCGGTTTCATCCTAGCACTGTGGCTTTTTAAAAATTGTCACACCCCATATAGCAGCCTGTAGGCTGTGTGGAAAGTGCCAGTTCAGAAAAGCTCTGCTCATCGTGAGGGTTACCATCAGCACAGGGAATTCATAGCAGGATGCTCCGTTGGGTCCATTAATCAATATATGGAAATCCAAACAAAGGACGTGTTTATTTCCTCTTCCTAAAAGCATTTTTAATTCCACAAAGGAATCAGAAGCCAGGGACTGTAGCATGGTTAAAGGGCTAACCATTCTGACTAGTCTTTAATGAAACACTTGAGAAATCCATTCGCACATGGTCCTGTTTCACATACCAGCTTTTTGCCCTCACCTCCAAACTTGATAGTAATTCACCTCCTTGCTGTTAAAATAGCCCTCTCTTTCTGCTTCAGCTGAGATCACTGAAATGGCTCCAGGAGGAACAGAAAAATTCATCACACATTCTACAAAAAGCTTCCCTCTCCCCCTGTCCCCACACCCACACAGAAACAAACCAAGGGTCCTCTGTAGAAGAGTTCATGGCTCCTTCATGATTCCATTTTATGGACTGGGGTCTTTGTTCTTTTAGATACTTTTTTTTTCACTAGCAGGAATTTGCTCTGGGTTTTAAAAAGAAAGAGAAAGCAAGGCAGTCATCAGCCAAGTACTAAATCCTCTTACCCTAAATCCCACTAAGGGCATCTTTAAGGATGTAGTAGAGAATGTGGACTCTCTCCCCCCTTAAGGCTCATGTTCACACAAAACCCTACAGTTTCAGGGAGTTGGTTCACTCATTCCCACATCCATTTAGGGTTCCTGGGTCTTAAGTCAAATCCTTCAATTAAGACAGGCATGGTGGCACATCCCTGTAATCCCAGTACTTGGGAGGCTGAGACAGGAGGATTGCATGTTTGAGGAAAGTCTCAGAAACTTAGAGAGACCCTCAGCAACTTAGTGAAACCCTGTTTCAAAATAAAATAGGGCTGGAGGTAGAATGCCTCTGGGTTCTACCTCCAGTCCCCCCCCCCCAAAAAAAAAGATTCCTTCAACTAGATCACAATTTCTGATCTTAGGTTGTTTGGGATGTCTATAAGGGGCCACTATCAGCCTTTAGAGGAGGGGACTAAAATGCTTAACCTTTCTAAAACATTTCTACCCATTATAAAGGGAAAAATTCTCTGCTGTTTCTCAGCAGTTTACTGAAGGGTAAGCTCTTTATTTTGGCTGCCCATACCTTCTTCTGAGGAAAAGCTCTACCTTTAATTCCTAATTGCCATCCCCTCACTGTGTGGCTCACCTCTCAGGATTACTCAACAGCCCTGGAACTGATATCCCAGCTATTGTTCTAGTGTCTCCACCTTAAATCCAAAGACCTCGCCCACAACTGCAAAGACGCCCAAAAATGTAGCCCCCCTACGTCATCAGCATATCCTCATTTGCTCCGTCACCCCAAGTTCAGCTGGATGCCTGCTGGAAATGCAGATGCCTAGGCGACATGCTAACCCTACAGAACACCCCAAATTGACAGAATTTCAGGGTAGAGTGAAACCCAGGAATGTGGATGATTGACAAGTTCACTGGAGACATTTGATGCACTCACAGTTTAAAAACATTGCTCTAATCAATCTTCTACTGAAACCTGATGAGAATCTTATTGTCCACCTTCCCTCCTAATACGTACTGCATGCTCACTCTCCCCTCTAACTTCGTCCAATTTCTTACCTCTGCAAAAAAAACAGTCTCTTCCCCATCTACCTACTTCTTGTGCATTTGAAAGGCCTACATCAAAGTCTCTCAGTTCCCAGTACTGATCTATTCTGATAGTTATGGTTAGATATAGAAGGTACCTTGAGGAGCTCATGTATTAAGGTTCAAAGTTGATATAATTAAGTCATGAGGGTTATGATCTCATCAGTAATGGATTTACTGGGGCTTAACCTGGGCAGGTAGGGTGTGGCTGGAGAGGTGGGTCCCTGGGGGTGTGGCCTTAAGGACTGTGCTTTTGTCTTTGAATCCTCTTGTTTGTTGGCTCTCTCTTGCTTCTGGCCTCCATGATGTGAGAGCTGAGCCCTTGCTCTCTCCCTCTCCCTGCTTTCCACTGCTATGCCCTGAGCTGGACTGAACCCCAGAATCTAAAAAAAAAAAATTTTAACAAATAAATCTTCCTGCCTCCTAAGTTGTGTGGTCAGTTCTTTGGGGTTATAGCAATGAGAATGTTGACGGAGACACCGATGTCTCTCATGGTTAATTTTTCTCTGACTCCTGACATCAGAATTACTTTGCTGGAGGAGGCAGAGTAGAGAGATTACTAAAAAATGCCAGTTCCTAAGCCCAGTCCAAGATCTACAGAACTAGAAGAACATGGAGTGAAAGTTAAACAGGTCAACATTTAAAAAACAAAGTTTACATAAAACAGAATTCTCAAAAGCTACTGTAAGTCTTGTCTATTTCCAAAATTTCTACCAAATCCTCTAAAATATATCCAGAACCCCATGCCAGGCAGAGAAGAGTTAAAAATCTTAAAACTGTTTCAGCTAACGCAATGCAAGAACCCCAAGAGCAAAACTCGTCAGATGGGGACAGCTGTGCCCCAGCTCAGCCTAACAGGATATTCTGACAACACTAGGCGGCAGCTCACCGAGCTTCCAGGAGGAATCTCATCTCTGCACTTCTTCACAGTGGAATCCCCCAAAATGCCTATGCGATGTCATGAAATGACAGGTCCATAAAAGTAGGGCAGCCTTAAAACAGTGCACGATAACCTAATGCATTAAAAATATGCAATTATGTTTCTTAATTATGCACAAACCAGGTGATGATTACACCAATATAAGGTTCCCTGTAATATGCATGTGCCTTAAAAATCTACAATTGCCTCCTCTCTTATGAGCAGGCATCACTACATCTAAACCCATTCATTTCCCAAAAAGGAAAGAAAAAAAAACCATGAAATTTCCTAGGGATGCGGCCCTGTGCTTAGTGCTGCGGGCACACCAAGATGAATGAGAAATGGCCACTGCCCTTGAGGAGCTCACCACAGTGTTGTGGGGAGGAGTATAATAAAGACAAATAGCTAGGGTTGTAAGGCAGTGTGTGATAAGGGCTGTAAGAGAAATTGGAAGTACTACAGAAATGCAGCAGAGAAAGAGCAATTACTAGAACAAATAGAGAAAACATCACCGAGGTGCCAGCGTTTCAGCTTGTTCTTGAGGGGTGAGCTGGAGACTTTTAAGTGGAGGTTAGGATAGCGAAGACATCAGCAAGAGGGAACTGAAAGAGCTAAGGAACACCAACCGAAGAATTCCTCACCTACACAATTGATGGGATGGCAAGGGAGGCAGAACTGGTAAAGGATGTGTGACCTGGTAGTGCTCGGCCTCTCTTGGGCATGCCTCAGGGATGGGGGTAATTTTGCACCAGGAGCTGCAGTTCGCAGATGGTAAACCATGTCCAATCGCCCCAAAGGCACCTCGGTTCCTTCTTTCCTAACAAGGAACCATATGGCACAACCTTAAATTCAGCCAAAGTGGAAAGGACATTGGAAAAAATATTCTTTCTGAAATATACTGGGCAAGAAGTGGCTTAAGGAGGCAACCTCAGAGGGAACAACGGACATCAAGTCAGAAGACCTGCATGCGAACTGAAGTTCATCCTGGTGGCTGTCGCTCCTTGAGTGAGTCACCTCACTTCTGTTTCTTTACCTGCGGGATCCAAACGAAAATTTCCCCACCCTGAAAAAGCGTTGGCTGATCCAACAAGATGGACAGTCTTTTCTAAAACTGTAAAGCTCCAAAATGTAAAGCAATATTACTGGATCGCTTTTGAAATTTTTTTTTTTTTTTGTGGTACCGGGGATTGAATCCAGAGGCAATCCACCTCCGAGCTACACCCCCAGCCCTATTTTTTATTCTTTATTTGGAAACCGGGTTTCACTAAGTTGCGGAGGGGCCTCACTAAGTAACTGAGGCTGGCTGCGAACCCGGATCCTCCAGTCTGAGCCTCCCAAGTACTGGGATTACAAGCGTGTGCCACCATGCCCAGCTTGAAAATATTTTTAACATTTACTTTCCAGTAACAATACACATACACCCATCATGATCAAACAAACAAACAAACAAAAAACCCTCAAAATACAATGGTTCTCCACAAGGAGGAGAGTACTAGGTTCATGCTAAACCTGATGGCAGGGGCCCAAAGCAGAGAAAGGAAAAGACAGGACTGTGTTGAGGGGCTGCTGGGTGGATCAACCCTGAAAGGCCCCTACATCTGGTCTTTCCACTTACTTAAAATGACTCATCCCCCTCCCACAGAAAATCAGCTCAAACCACTTTAAACTGAAACTTTGAACACAAAAATTCTTAAATGATATTTTATTTTAACGCACTTATTTTGTTCACATTATACGTTCCCTTAACAAATAGGAAGAAATTCTATGGTCCTTCCTAATGTTCTTCATGACCAGCTTGGCTTTTTCTAATAGCTAAATTTAATCAGTACCATGTATCCACTATACAATTATCTATACAAGTTAAATATGTATACATATAAAGCAGGAATTTAACAGATCAAGTTCATTTTCATAGTTAAAGAAACAATGCAGGGTATATACACATCTGTGTCTTCCAGTGAATTCTTGCCATTAGCCATAAAAATGTTTGATGGTCTAAGTAAACATATTAACCTCTTAACCTGCACTAAAAGATCCTATACTATGATTAAGATGAATCCTCCTTTGATCCATGCAGCCCTCAAGACTTCCAAACTCTTAACATGTTAGACTATAGACTAACATGCTTACAATTTAAAAGGCCAAATAATTTTTCCATCCTAAGAACTATCATGTCAGACTACACAGCTATTTCCCAAATTCCTCACCTCCTGAATCTGGCAGCCTAAGTTTTCCTTCTTTCTCCCCACCTCCCCTTATAACTGATTCTCTCCATATGTTCCCCCTTATAACTGGGGTAGCAACCAAATTTACCATTCAAAGCAGGGTAGTTCTTAAAATGAAAGAGAGAGCTATGAATAATCAAGCCAGGCAAACATGTATGAAAGACTGGGATGCATGATCACTCCACTTACAACTACTGTTCTGGGCAAAAAGAAAAGTCACTGAGGAAGAGAAAGAAAAACTCAAGCCAGGCACAGTGGTACATGCCTGTAATACCAGTACTTGAGAGGCTGAGACAGGAGGATCACAGGTTCGAGGCCAGCCTCAGCAACTTAGTAAGCCCTTGTTTCAAAAAAAAAAACTAGAAATGGTTGGGGGTGTACCTCAGAGGGAGAATGCCCCTCAGAGGTAGAATCCCCAGTACGAAAGGGAGGGAGGAAGGCAGGCAGGCAGGCTGGAAGGCTCATATTAATAAACTGATTTACTACTCCATCCCTAAATTCCCACCTGGGAACGATGACAAGGAAAATAAAGCCCTCGTCCCTCCAGTGGAAGCTACCCTACTGCCCCAGCTGCTTGGCTCTCTGGGATGCCAAGCCCAGGTCAATATGTACCGGGACAATGCCTGACCGAGAACTCTTCAGGACCACTGGGAAAACCTTGAGGGCTTGTTGGTGCTCTGCTATAAACAGTAGACTATCTATCCTTCACCACTAAAGAGGCATTAATAACCTTCAACTAAATAGGCATTAGCCAAGTCAGCTTCCAACTTCAGAGCCTCATCTTCATCCAAAACATTCATTAGTATAGTTTACTGTGCTGGGTGCTGCAAAGGTCAAGGTGCACAGCCCGCATCCTCTTTGGATTTATAGTCCAAGATGGAAAATGATGTGGGCTATGAAATGAGAGATACACACACATCAAAGAAGGGATTTGAAAGCACTGGCCAAGGAGGATGGGCAGAGCTAGACCTGGGGAAAGGGCAGAAGGCAAACCAGTTAAAGGGGAAGCTGGTTCAAACCACCCCGAGGCACTGGCTTTGGGATCCAGCAATGAGGCGGCACTGCCAACTGTGAGAGGAAGCTGGGCAAAAGCGGGAATAACAAGGAGAACCATTTATTTCTGGTGCTTCTTCACAGCTAGAGTCAGGTCCACCTGCACCAAGGACCAAAGCATCCTTAACCATGACCAGACCCTGTGTCCACATTCCAGCATAAAGGCACTCTCACTGGTCACTGACCTGTGAGCTCCCTCAGGCCTGGGGGTTTTGTGCCAATTATTGAGGTACAACTGGAACCAAAAATGATGATCATTAAGCACCGAATGTGTATGTATGTATGTATGTATGTATGTATTTTTGTGCTACTGGGGATTGAACCCAGGGGCGTTCTACCTTCTAGCCACACCCCCAGCCCTATTTTATTTTTTATTTTCAAACAGGGTCTCACTAAGTTACCAAGGCTGTCCTCAAACCTGCAATCCTCCTGTCTCAGCTTCCCAAGTACTGGGATTACAGGCATGTGCCACCATGCCAGCTAATAAACATCTTTCTGTAAAAATTATGGTAAAGTGCACGTAACAAAGAATTTATCATCTTAACCATTTTTAAGTCTATAGGGCAGTAGCATCGGCTACAAAAACTGTGGCACAACCATCACCACACATCCTCATCTTGTAAACCTGAATCTCTGTACCCATTCAACACTTACTCTCCACTCCCCTCCCTCAGCCCCTGGAAGCCACCATTTTACTATCTTTATGAATCTACTATTCTCGGTATGTCTCATTAAAGTGGAATCATACAATATTTGTCTTCTTGTCTGACTTCTTTCAGTTAGCATAATGTCCTCAAGATTCATCCAGTTGTAGTATATATCAGGATTTCCTCCTCTTTTTTTTTTTTTTCTGGTACTGGGGATTGAACCCAGGAGCATTCTTCCTCCTAGTTATAGTCAGGCCCTTTTAATTTAATTTATTTATTCATTTATTTATTTTGCGGTACTGGGGATTGAACCCAGGGGCATTCTACCTCCGAGCTACACCCCCAGTCCTATTTTTTATTCTTTATTTTGAAACAGGGTCTCACTAAGTTGTGGAGGGCCTCACTAAGTAGCTGAGGCTGGCCGCGAACCCAGATCCTCCAGTCTCAGCCTCCCAAGTACTGGGATTACAAGTGTGCGCCACCACGCCCGGCCGGGCCCTTTTTATTTTGAAACAAGCTCTTCCTAAATTACTGAGGCTGGCCTCAAACCTACAATCCTCTTGTCTCAGGCTCCCAAATACTGAGATTAAGGCATGCGCCACCACATGGTGCAGAATTTCTTTCTTTGAGAGTTGAATAATGTTCCACTCTCTGTATATACCACATTTTTAAAATCTGTAATAAATACCTTTTGAATCAATGAAGTAATAAACTTCAGAGACTGAAATGCAATCTCCTTCAATATGAGAGAATTTCAAGTCTCTTTATTGAACTGGAATATTGGAAATTTCTCAGAGACACAGAGATGAACTGGCAACTTAAAAAAAAATCAGGTAAGAAAATGCTTCCCAAGGCTCTCTCCTACTTCCTGTTACTCAAGGAAGAGGCAGGACTCAGTCACCATCTTGGCCTGTGTGAACTGAGACTCTGGTTAACTACCTTGTTTTTACCAGCTTATCCTTGAATGCTTCCATTTCAGTGCAGGAGTAAACCCTATTTCATGAAGGCCAAGAGGATAGATGGGATAGATGACCTGGCCTTCTTCTTTTGGAAAGAGAAAACCACTACAGAAAGAATAAACACTGCTGAATCTTTGTGTGTGTGTGTGTGTGTGTGTGTGTGTGTGTGTGTGTGTGCGCGTGTGTGGTACTGGGGATTGAACCCAGAGGCATTCTACCTTCAAGCTACACCCCCAGCCCAATTTTATTTCTTATTTGGAAACAGGGTCTCGCTAGGTTGATCAGAGTCTCACTACTTACTGAGGCTGTCCTTGAACCTGCGATCCTCCTATCTCGGCCTCCCAAGTACTGGGATTACAGGAGTGCGCCACCATGCCCGGCTTTTAGGTCCTGATTTCCATGAGTCACAGATGTTTGATCAAGAAGCGTGTATGGGGACAGGGTGGTTGCTCTGGTGGCCACAGTCTCCACAAGAGTGACCTCCCTAGATGAGCAGGTGAGCACAGGAAGGCCCCAGCTGAGAGCTACCATGCACTTTTGACAGTATTCGATCAAGGCTGTACCTGTAAGGGCTTCCTTTTTCCTTTCTTCCCCCATCTTGAGATTCTGAACAGACATCAAAAAGGCATAATCACAAATGAGTTTCATAATGAACAATACACTCTTCTTCCTATTCCATGGAATTTTTTGAAGGCTTGATCTAGTTATTTCGACATGGCTAAATCTAAAGACTTGCTTTAAGAATATTTCTTCTATCAATATGGGCCTATATTTCCCATCCAAATTAGTTGGTCAGACTGCTTCTTTCATTTCTATCCCACAGTGTCCTACAGGTAGAACAGAGTTAAACTATACCTTGTTCCAGAATGACACCTTAGAAAACTGTAAGGCCTAGGCAGAGGAATAACCAAAGACTACAAATCCCAGAAATGGTATCTCTATCACAAGAAAACAATGAATGAAAAAATATGAGGATACAGCATTATAGTGAAAACCTAATTAAACTCATGTGAGATTGCTTTTAAACCACTAATGAGTAGTGAGGAAACCAGACCAGGCAATTTAAATAAAGACCATTTCTTACATTTCCTGTGTTGTCTGTGGCATACTGATAGGCAAGTATAGTATACTTAATACATGTTGATTTATGGACTGTTTACTTGAGTATTAGTAGTAATGCAAGACTGTTGTTACTCTTCTTTTTTATCTTTATTAAGCAATTTTTAAAAGTACAAATTCAACCAGATTATAAGAATTGCTATATCATGAATCCACAAATACTTAAATATTT
Organism: Glis glis; assembly: GCA_004027185.1. Taxonomy (NCBI): domain Eukaryota; kingdom Metazoa; phylum Chordata; class Mammalia; order Rodentia; family Gliridae; genus Glis; species Glis glis. The sequence goes on from PVJS01022327.1 coordinate 13,565, forward strand.
CACCATGTGTGCAACCCTACAAAAGCACAAAACCTAGTTGAGAAGATCAGTAAGAAAAAGTAAGTCCTCAAAAGTGTTTGAAGAAAATACTTTTATATCATCTCGTCCACACTTATATGTATTTCATCTTTGAAAACATGGGAGATAAAAGATCTTCCTTTAATGTCATTTCTGCAGAAACTCCAATGGTTTGTGTAGCATAGACCCATAAAATTATATGCTCAGTACTGGCTATTCCAAGAAAATGCCAGGCCTGCCTTTGTTCCCTTCTATGTAAAAGGAAAACCAGAAAATGATTAAATTTGGTCTTTTAGCCAAAATTTATGCTTTGTTTACTTTTTTGAGACACACAAACAAATCAGTTTTAAGCATACACAGGTTAAAGGAACACATCCTAATGGTGTTCAGGCATCAAACCCAATCAAAGCAGTTCACCTTGTGACTGCCTCTCATAAGATCTTCACAGGGATGATGAAAATCAGATGGTGATCAGACCCTCTCCAGCCTCATCAAAGGCAATGCCTTGCTCTGTGGCCTGGCAGGGCTGACTCACCTGGGGACAGGACAGACCCAGCTAGCTGTCTGCTCTAACTGTGCTTAGGGCAAACCAATTCTTTAGCAACCGCTCTTCACATTCCAAAGATTTGATTGAAATCTTAATATTTCATTCACAGCTCAGCAATGAAGATCCTTCTGAAATGTAAGAGCATAGGTGGTTGACAAAGTTGCCATAGAAACTGCCCCTCCTTCAACTTCTAGCAATTAAGAAACTCAATCATCTACCAGCTTCTAACGCCATAGACTTCCAGGCAGATAATCCTATTTTAACACAATTTGAAGGTCCTTAAAACAATGGGAAAAATACCTTTATTTGCTTTAGGGAGATTTAATGTTGGACTCATAAGCTTCAGTCAATTCAGCGTAAGCAGAAAAAATTTCCCAAAAGTAACATTTACAGCAAAATTTTTTTAAAAATTTTTTGTATCTTTTGATTTGAAATGCTTAATAAATAAATATTTGGCTTTTTAAAAGTACATTTGTAGTCGGGCGTGGTGGCACACATTTGTAATCCCAGTACTTGGGAGGCGGAGACCGGAGGATCCTGGTTCGCGGCCAGCCTCAGCTACTTAGTGAGGCCCTCCACAACTTAGTGAGACCCTGTTTCAAAATAAAGAATAAAAAATAGGGCTGGGGGTCTAGCCTGGAGGTAGAATGCCCTTGGGTTCAATCCCCGGTACCGCCAAAAATAAATAAATAAATAAAAATAAAAATAAATAAAAAAGTACATTTGTACTTTTTATACATTTGTATATCCATTTTGTTATTACATATTATCAAAAGGTCTTTCAGGAATGGAAGCCCAAAATAACACAAGCTTCATATATAACAGAGCCTTCAGGAAATAAGCATTTGTGTCATGGCCATGCCTCGAGACCAAATGCTCAGGAACCAATTAGTCCTGAAGTCAGGGGTCACTTGTAAATAAAAAGATTTTAAAGACAAAGCTGACCGATATTTCTAAGTGCATTAGCCTGTAAGGAATAGGTAAATTATCTTTTTTTTTCCTCTAAGTTATCCTTAAAATCAATTACAACTAAACAAAAATACAGGGCTCATTAAAATAGCACTTGAAACCTATAAAATATACCTAAAATATCTCAAAGCAAATTTTTCAGAAGGAAAGCTATTAATTTAACATCTCTGAGTACCTAAAGCCACTGATTTCTAAGCAGTCCTCTTGACAGTATAACGTTTTACTACTGCCTGATTGGACATTTCCCCCCACAGTGAACCCTGCTACCCCTAAAGAATACTCCATTGCACGTATTTTTCCTTAAGAATATTGTTTCCAGAATTTTCTGAGAACTTTATGACCACTCTCATATACCTGGACACTGAGATCCTGTAAACTTCAGCCTCAGGATCACAAAATAACTCAAGAAGCTCTTAGAACATTGGCTAGAATACAAATTCTAAGCAGCTTTAGAATCAGGGAATTTTACATTTTCCCCCTTACCCCCCCAAAAAAATGAGCTGCCAAAGCCACTGGCCTCATTTGTTTTGGTTTTTTTTGTTTGTTTGTTTGTTTTTTCTGTACCATTTATAAATTCATTTGGAAAGCAGGAAACAACCTTACTGTCACAGTACAATCTTAACCCCCTAAAATTGATCAATATGTCATTAGAATTAATCAAGTTCTAATATATTCCATAACAGCAGACCCACATATAGACAAAGATACTTACAATGCACCAACATAGCAAGACATGAGATGGAATGTGCCTTCATTACTTTATAAAGACAAATGAATAGACTGATTGATTAGCTATTTTTCTAAATCTTGTCATTGTCAGTTTGGACTGGCCACTGAAGATTCTAATATAAAAACTCTTCAACATGAGACCTGAGGTCTCATGGGCTTTCCAAACAACAGTGCACAGACCTGCCTGATACCCAGTATTCTAGCCAGTAGCAGACTATATCTAATTGATACCGAGGGAAAGAGCATGGGTAATCAGCACTCAGTCCCTCCCAGAGGCAGAATTCCCTCCTCTCTGACCTATCTTTCTCAAAGAATCCACAAGGACAGAGTGCAAGTTCCAGAGAGCCAGGACTGTGCCAGTTTTGTTTACTACTACATCCCCAGCACCTAAAACCCTGCCAAGCAGACACACACACACACACACACACACACACACACACACACACACACACTCTCAAATGTGATGATGACCACATCTAGAAGGTTCTCAAGAAATGCCACCAAACTATCCATGAAGCCTCCACCTGGGAGCAGCCATGTCCTTACCAACCTTCAATTGGTCATCTAACCCGTAGCTGCAGCAGACCTATTTCTGTCCCTTACGGGGAGGGGGGTTTAAAAGGCAAAACAGGAGACCGGAGGATCCGGGTTCGCAGTCAGCCTCAGCTCACTCGCTCGCGAGCGCTCTCTCTCTCTCTCTCTCTCTCTCTCTTTCTCTCTCTCTCTACCTAGTGAGGCCCTCTGCAACTTCGTGAGACCCGGTTTCAAAATAAAAGCATAAAAAAATAGGGCCGGGGGTGTAGCGCGGAGGTAGAACGCCCCTGTGTTCAATCCCCGGTACTGCAAAAAAAAAAAAAAGGCAAAACAGAAGGAAGAAAAAGAAAAACTGGGATATACCATTCTATTTTCAAATTCCTCATCCATAAATGAAATTTGAGGGGCAAGGCCGTGTCATCTGATTACTTCGGTATTCCCCAGGGACATTTCCCTAACTGTTAGTGGGTTGACAAACACAAATCATTCCTCCTTGGGTTTCTTTTCCCCCCTTCAACATCATGCCTTTGAGCTGCATGAAAAAGCCATTTCTACGTTTCATAAAACTGCCTAATGTAATCCTTAATGGGTATGACCATCTTTTTATATTGCATCTCCAGTCTCCAGCCCAAAAACTCATTGACAACATCCTCCAAGGCAGATTCTGTGCTGCCTTCAGTAAAGCCAGATCATTAGGATTGTGAATTATGTAAGAAAGACAAGATTCTTTCCATGTTTTGAATTGAGGTGGAATGGCATGTGAATATAAAACTGTTAACTTTCCTCTACTTCATTTTAGGCTGACATTCAGCCTAAAATACACACCTTACATTTCCCACCTGACTTCCCAAATCCAAGCCGATACATATCTCATGCCCTGAAATCACAGAAATCCCTCTTGGTTGTTAGAATCTCCTTGTAACCTGAAGGCATTTTCTTTTCAAGTCAGTCAAAACAAGGGCTTTAGGAAGTAACTGGGAACCTCCTTTATTCCTCTTGGCATTCTTAAAGCCAAAAATATGCTGCTCTGGGGGTAAATGTAATTGGGACGGATATTTGTAGGGTTGCCTTATAAAAGTAAAGGGTGCCCAGTTAAATTGGATTCCAGGCAACAACAAACAATTTTTAGTGTAAGAATGACCCAAATAGTGCATGACATATGCTAAAAAAAATATTTGGTATTCGTCTGGAAATTCCATTTTAACTGGACATCCTATATTTTATCTGGCAATCCTATTTGTGGGGGAAGAAAAAGGGCTGAGCCATCAGTGAGAGGACAAGGAGCACAGGAAAGCTTTGGGTTGTGTTCAGGTCTGGGGAGGGAGAAAAGACTTGGGTGACAAAACTAAAGTTGCCGAAATACCTTAGAATGAGGCTCAAATATCCATGGGGGAGGAGGACAAAAGTGGAGGAATTTGGGAACCATTAATCAAAAGCAAAAGGCCACTGGCATGAAACAACCTGAAATGGGCCATTAAGAAAATAATCACTTCAGCAAAGACAAACTCAGTACAGAGAAGGAACATCGGTGGCATACAGTTATGCTCCCGGCACCTAGCTAGTCCTGTACCACATTCTGGTAGCTTCCAGCACCTCTAGAAAACGACTCCAACCTAAGACTGTCAAAGAGGGTGAAGGCACAGCCCGAGACACACTCAGCCAGTAAGTGTGGGCAGGAACCAAACCCAGCTGGTCTGAATTTAGGGCTCCTGCTCTCTCCCGCACATGGAGAGGAGACTGGACTGAAAAGGTGCCATGCTGTCTGAGTATTCATTATATACAGTCTTAGGAAAGCAAAAAGTTGAGATGGTATCCCTCCTTTCTGTTCCCCAACATTTCTGCAAAAGAATGACTGGCATTTAATGTTAACTAAGAAAAATAATAATATTTTACCCATGTTCCAGGAGGTAGGCTTCGTTCTTTTTCCCCCAAAGGAAAAATGCCAACAACAAAAAAATCCTTAATAGGCTGAGACAGACACGGGGCCTCTGGTAATACTCCCTGGTGCCCCAAGAACTCAGTTAGGTGACTACTGTTTTATAAAAGGTGTAAGTCTGAGACTGGCAAAGTGGGGTAGGTCTCAGCTACACCTGGAGGTCCCCTGACTGCTCCTTACTCAGTGTGATCCATGGAGGCCATAACAATGATGATAAGAATAGCTCACATTTATTGTTCTGGTTTCTACATGCCAGATATTATCCTTAAGACTCTGCACTTAATTTACTTAATCTGCACAACATCTGTCACAGGTAGGTACTATCATCTCTCACTTTCCAGATGAGAAAAATGGAGGCAAAGAGAGATGAAGGAACTTCTCCAAGGCACAAATGTTAATGGTAGGCAATGCTAGTCTAGACCTACCATCTTTGTGTGGGGGGGGGCTGAACCCAAGGGCACACTACCATTGAGCTATACCCTAACCCTTTTTATTTTTTATTTTGAAACAGAGTCTCACTAAATTACTGCGTGCTGGCCTCAAACCTGTGATCCTCCTGTCTCAGCCTCCTAAGTACTGGGATAACAGATGAGTTCCACCACACCAAGCTTAGATCTACCATCTTCAGGTAATGATGAAACAAGTCAATCTGATATCATAACCCTAGTACACTCTAAATTGTCCTGAACTGATAGGGAGTTTGTAGTCCAGATAAGGAACTACAATGAGCCACAGTGTTCCTATGAGTATCTTGGTTGGTGCACACATGAGCATATGCAAGGGTGAACCAAGCCATGATTACACTAGAATCAGAGAATCATATCATAGGGTTCCTGGTATCCTTTAAAGACTTAAATAGTCAACGGCTAATAAATCTAAGGATGAGGACGGAGGTGGTTCATTATGATAATTAAAATTTTAATCTCCTTTTCCATCTTACTTTTTTATCTCTTGAATTTTTAAAAGTGAGGCAACCGACTTCAATATAGGTTTTATACATTGAATGCATTCTTAGTTTGTATAAATAAAATATTTTAAAGTAGTTTGGTAGTTTTTACATACACTGTTTTTACATACATTAGTTTCATGACATTAGTTTTTAAGCTGATTTTTTTGGGGGGTACTGGGGATTGAACCCAGGGGCATTGTATCTTACAGCTATACCGCCCTGCCCTTTTTATCTTTTTATTTTAAAACAGTATCTCACAAAATTGCTGAGGCTGGCCTCAAACCTGTGATCCTCCTATCTCAGCCTCCTGAGTACAGGAATTACAGGTATGTGCCACCATGACCAACTTAGGCTGAATTCTTTAGAACAACCTTTTAATCTTTGGGTTGTCCAAAATAGATAACTGTAATTTATTACATTTCTCCATATAAAATATGGCAAAGAGATAAACCTTTTGGGAAAACACTCCCTATATAAAAGGGTTTTATGGCCCTTAGCATCCCAGAAGGACAAAATAATGAGGCAGTTTATGTAAATGAGAAGTGATATTAGACTCTCGTTCCTGAAATGCTCAAATTCTATTTATTGTCACATCACTAATTCACTGTGTGACCTTGAACAAGCTACTTCGGCTCTCTGGATCTCAATGCATGAATACAGATGTACCTCATCAGTAAAACAGGAGAGTTGGGTTAATCACAGATTCCCATCTGGAATGCCCTAGCCAGCTGGGCGAAGATTCTGATGTCTCTCAACCCTCGGGCAGCTGGATAGAGTCCAGCCTGGAGGCCCAGATCCATCACCTTCAGCTAACAACAATGCACTAAACAACCCATTTCAAAGTGTGCCTTGATATGAAAATGGTTGGGAGGCACTGGGTTAGGTGACCTTCTAGTTCTGACTTATTGTCACTCTATGACTGAATTTTTCTGAGATAGTTCCCATGGACAGCTACTATGTAGTTCTATTATTTGCAATGCACAACATAGTGCTATGTAAGTAGTAGGTACTCAAAATTCTGTTATGGTGGCTCGAATTGCAATGTCATCCCATAAGAAGTCAACATTATTCTAAAAATTAATAGTTACAATGCTGTTTACTAATACTCCACCAACTAGAACTTTTCATTACTTATTATTTTAATTTATTGCCTATGCTCAAAATGCTTAGACATTCTATAAGATCCTAAAATGTCATATATAAATGAAAGAAAAAACCTATATTTGATACAATTTTAATAACAAAATTATGGTATGTTCTGATATTTAGAAGTAATTAGGGCATGGTGACCTAGCTATTAATTATTCTAAAACTTTGCTGAAGAGGTATAGTGGCCCTTCACCTAATTCCCCACATGTCTTCACCTCCACTATTTAGACAAAACAATCACAGTTCTGAAAATCAAAATGTTAGGAGTCAGCGAAAAATAACTTAGGTCAGAGACAGTAGGGTGTAAACAACTTTAATGTGTACAGTGTTTATCCCAAAGTAAAACAAAACCAACACAGGACAGGAAAACAGTCCACTTTTTTTTTAATCTGGTTTAAACTAATAGGTTAGAAAGTTCTAGGCATCTCATTACCAGGAAGATGTCAATAAGTGGGAGGGAGGGAATTAGGTGAGGGAAAACTTTAATGACTAAGGAACTAGACAGGCTGGCAGACAAGGGACAAGTTAAAAACAGAATCTCCGTCACTTAGCTAAGTGGGCACAAGGGACATCTATGTTTATGCACACATGGGATTGAGAAGAACAAAGAAAAGAATTATTTAGCAAATCCAGGAATCATAAAGAAGAGAGAAAAAAACATTTAAGGAAGAAAATGGGAAGAAGACTTCTGGGATCGGCACCCGAGTCAGCAGGCTTACCTCTCCTAAAAGGCCTTCTGCTCCAGGATGACTCCTCACACATTAAACCAGCCTTGGAACTAAGAAACCCTGGGATGATGCACCCCAGGATATTTACATAATGAGAAATGGGCTCTGTGTAGTGTTTTATTTTTGTTAAGATTCTTAAACCTGACAACCACAAGGGTCACTTGTACTTATGGAATTTGGGAATATAAGATTGATTACAAGTGAGAATTTATTTGTTTTTAATACTTTTTTTCTTGTTTTAAACTCAATAGGTGGGAAACTTTAAAGTTATCGAAGATTATAAATAAAAAATAAAAATTACCCATAAGCCAATCACCAGAGATAATTACTGACATTTTGATATATTTTCTTCCATTCCTTTTATTTTAACATGTTACTAATTAAGTGGGAAAGATACATGGTTCATTATAATTTGAAATTATCTTCTCTTCCAACTAGCTCTCACCTCTTGAATTTCAAACAATTTGCTGCATGTATGTTTTATGCATTGAGTGTGATCTGTAGTAGTATTTTCACAGCTTATCGGGAGAAACAAATAGTTGTTCTTGGTTGGAGGTGATTGGCCTGGGGTCCCCACTGTGGGCTCAGGCCAGCTGTTAAGAGAGCTGAGGGGCATCAGAATATTGGTACAGCCATGCCAATGCAACCCAGCTGGAAAACTGTGCTAGATCAGTGTTCAGGCATCCCCAGAGGCAGGGAGAATAGTCAGAGTCTCCTGTAGTACCTGTTCTACAAGAGCAGTGACAAGGACCCAGGCGATGGAGAAGAATGAATGATTCAAGTGGCAATATAGTGCAGTATTGCCCCGACTGCTACAGAGGGTGCATTTAAACACTCTAGAGGCAGAAATAATGAAGCTTATGAACCCGTCCCTGAGTGTGGTCTCTCTCTCTCTCCATTACCAGTCAGCACGGGGTTCTTTTGCTCAATTCAGGACAGAAAACACAAAGAGGCAAAGCACAGCTCTTTTTGATGTTACCAACTGATTCGGTTTATCAGCTTTTAGTGTTACTAACTCACAGCTCTTAGCGTTACCAGCTCGTCCAAGGGTTCTTCTCTCAATTCACAACAGAAATCATGGAAGAGTCAAGCAATGCCATCCAAATGAGGCTTAACTGGGGTTTGTGTTCGAGCCCAAGCAAGACAGTGCATGGGGTAGGGTTCTTGGACTGCTGGCTAATATCCCAAGGAGTAAAGCTTACGTAGATCAGAAGGGTGGGCTTGCATAGGCACACCATCAGCTATTGCACACAATCTCAGAATTTCTATGTACATCTTGACAGTTCCTTGCTCTGGACACCCAGGTTTGCATTCTAAACGAAGACCTGTGCATGCACCTTGGGTTCCTCTGCGCTAGCACCAGCTACCCCAGAAAGGTCATATACCCAACAAGTTCAGACTGCTGCATGGGGTCACCCACCACCTCTCCAGAGAGCACTTGCTTCTCCCCTCCAGGCCAATGGCCAGGCCCCTAACTCCCCACAGTCAGGTTCACTCCCTAAACCAGGTAGCAGATCACTGACCTTGTTTGACAAAAGGATCATAAAACATGGCGAAATCAGAGGCCTGGCCCACAGCTACACGGATAGTCCAACACAGTACACAACTTTTTATTCCCCATCTTTTTTTCTTTTTCTTTTTCTTTTCTTTTTTTTTTTTGGTACTGGGGATTGAACCCATTCTACCTCTGAGCCACATCCCCAACCCTGTTTTATTTTATTTATTATTTATTTATTTATTTATTGCGGTACTGGGGATTGAACCCAGGGGCATTGTTTCTCCGAGCTACACCCCCAGCCCTATTTTTTATTCTTTATTTTGAAACAGGGTCTCACTAAGTTGCGGAGGACCTAAGTAGCTGAGGCTGGCTGCAAACCCGGGATCCTCCTGTCTTAGCCTCCCAAGTACTGGGATTACAAGCGTGTGCCACCACACCTGGCTTTTATTTTTTATTTTGAAATAGGGTCTTACTAAGTCGCAGAGGGCCTTGCTAAGTTGCTGAGGCTGGCTGCAAAACTGTGATCCTCCTGTCTCAGCCTCCCAAGTCCTGGGATTGCAAGTGTGCGCCACCATGCCTGGCTTGATTCTCTATCTTGACCTCTCAGTACTTAAGTCTTTGTAAGGTATACAAAGTACTTATGAAGGCCCTTACAAATTCTCAAAAAGACCTTTTTTCACTTTCACTCATTGTTTAGTTCCTCCCACTCCCCCAACAGGGGTTTCGACAGCACATCTATGTTGATACTCCTGAAATTTAGAAAGACCTTCCTCTATCTCCCTTATCTTGTTGAAAACAGACTAGAGGCATCTGGTTCACCCATTTAAACTTCAAGGAAGGGAGAGAAGAAGTTTCTCTAACTATAACATATTTGGTCATGCCATTTACTGGTAATACGCTGCATAACAAGAGACAAACGCCATTATATATTAACTGAGCGATTTTGCAACTGCTTTAATATTAGTTCTGTTTAGCAATGTAAGCTTCGAATGTTCTTCTTCTGCCTATGTATACAACTGGCCCTCCACTGTACCAACTGCAGATTGAAAATATTAAAATAATTTGCATCTAAACTGAATATATACAGACTTTTTGCCTAGCCATTTCCTAAGCAATATAGTATAACAACTATTTATATAACATTTATGTGGCATAAAGCATTACAAGTAATCTAGACATGATCTAAATTATATGGGAGGATGTGTACAGGTTATATGCAAATACTGTCCCATTTCCATAAGGGACTTGAGCATCCGAGGATTGTGGTATCTTTGGGGAGCCTGGAACCATTTTCCTCATACTGAGGGACAATCAAGTTGACTTTTTTTTTTTTTGGTACTTGGGAATGAAACCAGGGCATTCTACTCTGAGCTACATCCCCAGACCAGTTTGTTGTTGTTTTCTTTTTCTTTTTTTTTTTTTTGTGTGGTACTGGGGTTGAACCCAAGGGTGTTCTACCTCTGAGATACACCCCCAGTTCTATTTTACTGTTTATTTTGAAACAGGGTCTCACTAAGTTGCGGAGGGCCTTGTGTTGCTGAGACTGGCCTTGATCATGCAATCCTCCTGTCTCAGCCTCCCAAGTACTGGGATTACAAGCGTGCGCCACCACTCTCGGCTTGTTTTTTGTTGTTGTTGTTGTTGTTTTCTTAAACAGGTCCTCACTAAGTTACTGACAAAAGGATCATCAGACAGAGCAAAATCAGTTATTCTCCTGTCTCAGCCTCCCAAGATTACAAGCTTGCATCACTGTGCCTGGCTCTAAAATGATTTTTGATGCTTCATTGTCTACAAAACTTGAAGTCCAGATTATCTTTAAAGACACCTAAATTTAAAGTCAGAATCACAAATAGCATATATCTACAGAATTTTAATCTTCTTTGATAACAACAATAGGTAGTCAAAGCCACTTTGGGGGCCTACAGAACCAAAATATCAGGAAAGAACTACAAGGCAAAAATATACCCACCACGTCTAAAATCCATGACTATCTATGTTATTTGATACCTAACAAACTCAGTCCAGATGCTCAGTCTTGCTAAGCCTCCCTTCAACCTCTCTGGGACTTACTTCTCTCATCTGTGAAATGAGGTCCATGATGTCTAACCCACAGGGCTACATTAAGGACCAGCCCTGACCGTGTGTGGAAAGGGCTCTGGAAATGTCCTCTTAGACCCTTTCTTCTGGAGGCTCTCCTTATTGTGTTCTCTTTCTGACACTATTCCTTTCAATTACATGAGCTAGTGACCTTATTCTAATTTTACATGTGGACAAACTTAGACCCAAGTAATGCTTCTTTCTGGAGGTGGGGGGATCCAACAAATCAAGGGAAAGCCCTCAGAAACCAACAGTTGGGAATCCTGTTTACTGGTGCAGTATTGTCTTAGACAAATCCTCTAACCCTTGCAAGCCCCAGCTTTCTTATCAGAGTTTTAACTGTCTTGCTTATCTTTCTTAACCTGCCCGAGGGTGACCAGCTTGAAGATCAGTATGTCAGCAGAGAGCTTTCCAGGAGAAGAAGACAAATACAGAAGAAACTGAGCCAGAGTTCTGGCCCCCAGGGCAAGAACCTTCTCCCTGCTCCCTAAACAGCTCACCACCAATGGCTGCTAAAAGAAGATGGAGGACAGAATGGGTACGCCTCACTCCAAAGACTCTGATAAATAACTGGTCCGGGAGCCTGAGCACACTGCTGCAGTACTTTAGGAAGCAAGGCCACAAGTGTAACTGGACAGGTCTGGGAGGCTGGCTGCTGGAGGAACATCGGAAAGGAGCTCCAGCAACACCCAGAGGCGTGGTTTCCAAGGTGAGGGGCAGTTGCTTCTCCAGGAAGACCAGGCATTGACCAAAAACCTCACCACTTCTTCCTCTAGGCAAGCAAAAGAGAAGACAGAGAATCCCATGGAGAGGGAGAATGGGCAGCTGTGAACATTATGGACCGCATGGGCAGAGTCTGAAATCAGACTGGGATTTGCGCACTGATGGGAGGGAGAGCAGGAGTTCCCATCATCACTCGGGAGTGAGCTGAAGCACAGAATACAATTTTATATTATTGGGACCCAATTCTTCCCGGATCCTCAAAGCTCATATGGAAACCCAAGTCACCTGTTAAATAAGGGTCAAAGTCTTGTCTTGCTCAGTTTCTGGTTCTGAAAAAGTCTGTAACTGGGAAGTCCTCACATCTCACTTCTTTCCAAGACCAAGCAAGAAACCACACAAAAATAAGAACCACCCACTGAAGTACACAAATGGCACAGTATCGAGTTCCATTAAATAGCCTGATGAAGCCTGTAGTATTTATTAGGTATAACTGCAGCAGCGCTCCCCACTCCTATTGGAAAGGGGAAAGAGGGAGGGGGCAGTTTTTAAATATTACGTGGAGCTTGTCGATAACAAGCTTTGCAACTCTGGTTCATTATTCCCAGCCACACTGCAATCATTGACCCCGGCCAGGAGTGTCAGGGAGCAAAGACAAAAGAGACCCACTGCCCTGAGCAAGGAGACTTCCTAATGCTGCCAGCAAACAAGAACTTGTAGAAAGCCAAGACTCCTACATCTGAAACCAGAAAGGCTGGTATCCTAAACGGGAATACCTAACCAAAATGAGTTCTGACTGGTTTTCATTAAATCTTTTTAGCCAGTTGTCAGTATGCTTCAGAGGGAAAAAAAAATACGTATCACATGCTCAACAGATGTGGGTGGGAATCAAAGCGGAGCCGAGCGGGGCGGCGCAGGCAGCAGGCAGCAGCTCCTCCAAACAAAAGGTCAGCCATTTATAATGACATCCCCAGAGTGATCTATGTGCACATTAGAAAGTTAAATCTCATGAAAAGAATGGCCAATAAAGCCATCAATTTGATCTTGGGTTCATCTGGCTGCAATTTCTGCCTGCAGTCATTTCACCGCGGGAAAACAGCACCGAGCGGGCACCTGGATTCACTTGGGGTCTCTGGTCCATGAGCTATGACATTCCACACATAGTTTCCTCAACGCAAGGGCTGAACCGCCTGCTTCCTACTCCTTAGCTCACTGTCTGTAAAACATTCCCTGCCCTTTGATGTGAAAGAAAAATACTCCACTTTACAACATTACCCAGGACTGGGCTTCTTTTCTGAAAGAAGCCAAAACAACACCACCACTGTGGCCACCCTGAGTGTAGCGACAACTTTGGAAAAGACTAACTTCAAGTTGCCAACACACTGAGTTTCCCTCTCCCTAAGACCTGTTCCCTGGCTAATATGAGAAGGGAAAAGAAGTCCTTAGCAGAATTTCCCACAATTATCCTTGGAAAAAAAGTCCACCTCTTTGGGGATGGATTCTTGTATCAAATAGTTAAGAATCTGTCCTTAAAGTGTCAGGGTAATTTGTTATTAAACGCACATTTAAACCAACATTTTATAATGTTGCTGCTGTTCTTGATGAGACTGTTCTCCCCTTCCTACCAGGCATTTGGCGCTCTAATAGCAGACCTAGTCACCTCCTACTGAATAATTATAATAGTGGGCCAATTAAACTAATCACCTTTCCACATAATTTTATCTGGCTTACAGATGTAAATCTCTCACAGAATGCAGAATGGAAGGTAGCAGCAAGCTAGGACTCCGCTGAAAAAGCTCAGTCCCTCAAGGACAAGCTCACTGTCCAGCCAAACTTAATAACTACCACTTTTAAATATGCGACATTCAGATATAGTCACCATACATTCATCTTTCTTTTTTAAAAAAATGTGAGCCAGGCATGGTGGCACATGCCTGTAATACCAGTACAGGGGAGGCTGAGACAGGAGGATCACAGATTCCAGGCCAGCCTCAGCAATTTGGTGAGACCCTGTTTCAAAATAAAAAAAAATAAGCCAGGCATGGTTGTGCACGCTTGTAATCCCAGTACTTGGGAGGCTGAGACCAGAGTGGCCAGCCTCAGCTGCTTAGTGAGGCCCTCCACAACTTAGTGAGACGCTGTTTGAAAATAAAGAATAAAAAATAGAGCCGGGGGTGTAGCTCAGAGGTAGAATGCCCCTGGGTTCCATCCCCAGTACTGCCAAAATAAATAAATAAATAAATGATAAAATAGGGCTGCATGTGTACTAGGAGGTAGAATGCCCCTGGGTTCAATTCCCAGTACCAAAGAAAGAAAATGTAAAGGGTCCTCTGTCCCTCTGTTGTCACTCCCAAACTACTTTCATACTTGAAAAGTCTCAACCTCATATTAAGGTGGCTTAGCTCAAACAGAAAAACATCAAAGCCTCTAAAAAACCACAGTGCCATACAGTGCAGGAGTTCAGCTGTACGGCAATCTGCCCTATGCGTTTTGGGGAGGGAAAAATATTTTTTAAAGAAATTTAAAATTCGGAGGTTTATCACTGTGGTGTCAGACATTTACTATGGAGGAAGTGGATTGATAACTCCTTGGGGAAATTTTACTTGATGAATCACACAAGAAATCTGCTGGCTCTGGAAGGGAGGACACATTCCCACCCCAAGGCCAAGTGACACGCAGGGAAAAGGAAGAATTCCAACCCCAGGCAAAAACAGCAGGTGGGAAACATTTCATTTGTGTAAAATGAATCCAGAAACAGATAACGCCCCCATCCTAGATGGAACTACTGCCTGAGAAAGAATAACTACCTCAGGCCCAAGTGACAATTTGGAAGCAGTTTGTGGACAGGACTTATCTGATACCTTACATCCTAAAATTGCTTGTCTTGCTTTCTAAAAATCCAATTAGATAGATTAGTAACTATTCCAAATGTGGACACACAGATCCTTAGGCTATTTTCCTTATTTTAGTAGCCTAAACAAGGGTTTTCCCAAAAGTTGCAGAGTACGTGCATGAACTAGAATAATTGCTCAGAGAAGGTCACTTTAGTAGCCACCTCGGATATCATTAAGAGCATAATAAGAACATTAAGAAAGTGCTTCTCCATGGGGCGGAGAGACACTGCTCCCAATTAAGGAAACAAAGGAGGAAGGGATTAGGGCCTTTTGATACCTTCTCTTCCCAAAGTATCCTAAAGCATGTCTTCAGTGAATGACAACAAAAGTAAGACAAAGGCTTGCATTCTGTTTTAACTTTTCTCCAGCCAGAGGGGGAAATCAGGTAATCATTTGAAAAATGCACTTTCAGGCAACAGGTACTTCAAAAGCTCAATCAATCAATCAACAGACACTAGTATGTTCTGATGAGGCCACTAAATAAAATCACTTCCCAAGTCACAGTTCTACCAGAAGACCCTTTTTTCCTATTTGGGATGCCAAAATCTTAGAAAAAGAATAAATGCAAAGAAAGTTATTCTGTTACATTGCAATGTCGCACCCTAAATGAAGCATTTTTTTCGAGTTTTTCAGAAAGGATGGTGGGAGCACAGAAAAAGATATACACTAGGCTCATTCAAGTGTGTGTGTGTGTGTGTGTGTGTGTGTGTGTGTGTGTGTGAGAGAGAGAGAGAGAGAGAGAGAGAGAGATTGAACCCAAGGGAATAGCTACACCCCCAGCCCTATTTTTTTTTTAATTTGGAAACGGTTTCACTAAGTTGCTGAGGGCCTCACTAATTAGCTGAGGCTGGTCTCGAACCTGTGATCCTTCTGTCTCAGTCTCCCAAGTCCACGATTACAAGTACACACCAACACACCCAGCTCATTCAACTTTTACAAAATGAATAAAGCAACTGGAAATGCTAGTATTTAGCCAGATGTGGTGGTGAACATCTGTAATCCCAGTACTTGGGAGGATCACAGGTTCCAGGCCAGCCTCAACAACTTAGCAAGACCCTGTTTCAAAATAAAAAGGACTTATAGATATAATGCCCCTGGGTTTTAGCCCCAGTAACTAACACACACACACACACACACACACAGAGAAAGGAACGTTATCCTACTATTAAGAAGTATAAAATGAGATTCCAAAACCACTTGGAATTTTAGTGAATAAGACCATCCTGATTTTATCTCTCTTGCTTAGTCAAAACTCTCTAAAAGTCAACAATGTTTGAAAAATTCCACTATATCAAACAAAACCTAACAGCTCAATTCTTTCATTGGGCAAAAAGAGAAAGTGCACATGTTTTAGTGATATCCTTGGATTTAATGTGTTATTTCCTATGAGAAATTAGCTCCCCGACCTTTAAAAGGAAGAAAGCTAGGGATCTTGTTACAACACAAAGCAGGGAAAATTCTCAATACTCAACACAGATGTGAAATAAACAGCAACATATTACTCTCAAAGAACTCGAGATAGCCATCTTCTTTGACAAAGCCTTTTGTTACCTGGACAGCCTTAGGCTCAAAGACCCCACACATGCTCAACAACTGAGAAAATGTGAGCCCACCTACCTTCCCCAGACTGGAGGCCATAAATCCTCCAGGCTGCAGCCCTGCTCCTCATACCAGGCAGCAGAATAAAAGAGCCCGTTCCATTAGCCACCCTTCCCAGTTCTCAGAGGTCTCTCTGCATTCAGGCTTTCCCTCCAACACCTTCCCATGGTGCCTGCTCCGCCTTGAAGAATCATACACAGAATTCAGAGGAATGATTCAGAGTTAAGATTTATGCATAGATAATGAATTCAGAGTTAAGATTTATGCATAGATAAGCCAAGCGTGATGGCACATACCTGTAATCCTAGGACTTGGGAGGCTGAAAAAAGGAGGATCACAGGTTTGAAGCCAGCATGTGGTAATTTAGTGGGTCTCTGTTCCAATAAAAATAAATAAATAAAAGGAGCTGGGGTGTAGCTCAGTGGTAGAGCTTCCCTGAGTTCAATCCCCAGTACCACACACACAAAAAAAAAAAAAGAAAGAAAAAGATTTACACACAGATAAAATACTACTTGAAAGGAAAATCTGCCGGGCGTGGTGGCGCACGCTTGTAATCCCAGTACTTTGGGAGGCGGAGACCGGAGGATCCGAGTTCGCGGCCAACCTCATTGCGCATGCGCGGGCGCGCGTGCTTTATCTCTCCCCTCTCTCTCTCTCTCTCTCTCTCTTTCTCTCTCTCTCTCTCTCTCTCTCTCTCTCTCCCTC
>PVJS01022328.1:0-30608 GCA_004027185.1 Glis glis
GCTCTCCGGCATCTAATGCCATAGGCTAAAGAGCGGCTGCACGCGGTGGTGTGTCATAGATCATCCATCAGGCGCGTGCCCTTCGGCACAGTGCGCATGCTTCAAGCATAGTCATCCGAGACGCTACGTGACGTGCCTTATGACTTGGCTGACAGCCAGGCGCCATCTTGGGCCACCACCCTAACCCGGTCCAGCCGGGTGGGCGTCCACAGTGAGACCCTGTTTCAAAACAAAAAATGAAAATGGCTGGGGGTGTAGCTCAAAGATAAAATGTCCTTGGGTTCAATCCAACATACATATATGATGAAAGCTAGAGATTCCTCTCCCATCCACCAGCACACAAAGTTGTATCACAAAGATATCTATAGTTCCAAGGTTTGGGGGCCATAAGCCAAGACGGAGGCCAAAGGACTAGATGGCTAGATGACCTTGAACGACCTTCAAATTTGATGTGTCAATGATGGGGAGAGCCAAGAGCCCCTGTGTCAACTACTCAATCCCTTGCTGCCATGGGAGAAAGGGCATTGACAAGGGAGCTGTGGAGATTCTACTGCTGCTGAGCCCTGTCTATGGATCATGCATGAATTATATTATTTCCCCATGCCTATACTTCTGAGGGGGTAACCACACATGCAGGGATCTTCCTTAGTTAGTTTAGTGGCTTAAAAATTTTTCCAAGCCAGCGTAGTAGTGCATGCCTATAATCCTAGTATGTGGGAGATGGAGACAGAAAGATAGCAGGTTTGAGGTCATCCTCAGCAACTTAACGACACCCTGTTTCAAAATAAAAAATTAAAAAGTCTAGAGGCAGTAGCTTGAAAGTAGAATGCCCCTGGGTTCAATCCAAGTAAAAATGTGTTACAACCCAGGACTCTGGCTGCAGCCTCAAAACCAGCCGACATCACCAAGCGTCAGCCTGAGCACCCCCCAGCACACCTCAGCTGGGGAGTTCATTAGTTACAGCTCCCTCTTGTGCCCTGATTATGGAATCAGTCATCAAAGGACAAAACAGTCCTTAGCAAGCATGTAGTAGAATTTCCCCCTCTTCCAAGGAGCCAGGAGATGTCAGGCACCCAACTCATGAGCCTATAGTGGTCTCCCCATCAACATTCACTGATGGACTCACTGTACTCATACCCTGAGCTAGACTCAAGGTGGGCAAGAGGACTCCGAGGTCGAAACTCACTCATAAGTGCAATGGTTCTCAGCCAGGCAGTTTTGTCCCCAGTATTCATTGGATGGTGTCTGGAGACATTGTTGGTTGTCACAACTGGGTGGATGTGCGACTGGCAGGTGGTGGGTAGAAACCAGGGGTGCTGCCAAACAGCCTCCATGCATAGGACAGTCTCCCACGACATAGAATCATCAAATCCAAAATGTACCCTTTGTCCACTCATTCTTACAAGTTTGTACCCACTGTGCTCTGTGTTCCTGACTCCTGTGCTGAGCACTGGGTAGGAAGATCATAGGAGTTCTGCAGCCCCTGCCCTCCTGGAGCACACAGTCCAGCAGAGACACAGGTGAGGGGGAGCCAATCACGGCGCACTTTGGTGAGGGTTGTGATTGAGCACAAATCACAAACAGGGACACATGGAAGTGCTCTGCTGCCCATCCCATTATCAGCCTCCAAGGACTTGATTCAAAGTGTTAAGTAGAAGGCATGAATTAACAACCCCAAACTTTGCTGTGCAAGAACCATCATATGACTTCCTGGTGTTGAATTAAAAATAATCCATCTCAGCTGGGTGTGGTGGCACACACCTGTAATAACAGTACTTGGGAGGCTGAGACATGAGGATTGCAGATTTGAGGACAGTCTCAGCAAGTAGTGAGACTCTCATCAACCTAGCGAGACTCTCCTTCAAAATAAAAATAAAATAGGGCTGGGGGTGTAGCTCACTGGTACTAGGGTTCAATCCCTAGTGCCACAAAAAAAAACCAAGTATAAATAAATAAATAAATAAATAAATAAATAAATAAAGGGCTGGGAGTGTAGCTTGGAGGTAGAATACCCCTGAGTTCCATCCCCAGTACATAAAAAAAGAAAGAAAAAGAAAATAATTAGAAGCCGAGCATGATGGCACATGATTATAATTCCAGTACTTGGGAGGCTGAAAAAAGAGGATCACAAGTTCAAGGACAGCCTCACCAAGTAGTGAGACTCTCACCAACCTAGCAGGGCCCTGTTTCAAACTAAAAATAAAATAGAGGTTGGTGTTTAGCTCAGAGATAGAATGTCTCTGGGTTCAATTCCCAGCATGAAAAAGTAAAAAGAAAAGAAAAGAATTGGATTTCACTGCCAGCATCCTTCTTCCTAACTAAACATGGAAATAATAGTTCCCTTCAATTGTTAAAGGTCATTTTGAAATAAAGGTCTATTTTCTACTGAATTATGAAATTAACACAAAGAGACAAGTCAGGCCTTAGAAATAGACCTTTGGACTATGAAGTTTTTCAGTAAGTTGCGTGTTCCTTTAGTATTCCAAAACAGTCTAAGAACACATTACTTTTGAGTCACCATCTTGAGGTGATGTGACTGTGGAGGCCTAGATCCATGAGTGCACAGAAGCAGACGTGCTCACGTGTCCATGTGCTCAGACATGCGCACAAGACCTGTGCAGCACCCGGGAGAACAAGAGTGCCCTACGCCTGCGCCTCAGCAGGTCCTGAGCCAAGACCAACACAGGTGCTTCTTTCTGTCTGGTGGGAGGTGTTGGCAGATGGGGATGTGATATTTGAATCAAAAAGTGAAAATCGAGAGAGCAAGACTCGTCTGAGCAGTCCACCTCATTGCCTCGGCTTATAGAAGTTTATTCAACAAATATCAAATGTCTGGTTGTGCAAAGCTCTTCCTGTTCCATGGCTCTATGCTAGACACCAAGGTAAAAAGATACCCCAGAAATAAGGAGTCCACAAATAACTACCACAGACTAAAAGCCTGTTCTGCGAAGCCTGTTACAGGCCTACTTGGCCCTCAAAGTTGGAGACCCTTCCCTTATGGTTTAGAGCAGGGCAAGATCATGGCCAACCCAGTCTGGACTCCCACTCCTCCTCCTCCTCCTCCTCCACCTCCACCTCTTTCTTCTCCTCCTCCTCCTCCTCTTCTTCTTCTTCCTTTTTTTGTGGTACTGGGGACTGAATTTGGGGATGTACGGTAGTATACAGCTGGTAGGCTTCCAGTAAATGCTCAAGGAAGGCACTAGGTGCCTCCATCAGCTTTTGCAAGGTTTGACTCACCTTTGAAAAAATTAGTAGGCAGCCTTCACCCCTCTTAAGAGAGTCCGCAAAAGCAGTCTAGACACTTCTTTACCTTGATCATCATTTGGATTCCAATTTGGATGGAAGGAAGGGAAACAGCCTCAATTCGTCTCGGGTCTGAGGTGACATCACCCTTCAGGTTTAGGACAGTTTTTTCCCAGCTTCATGACGAATGTGCTCCTTTTCTTCAGAAGGAACAGGGCCTGAAGAAGTTGCTCATAATCATTTTGGGCGAGGTGACTCAGAGAAAGGAGGGTGCTGGCTTTTCTAATTACAAAGTACAAAGAAAAGAAAACCAAATTCATTTTGGTGGCATTTCTCGGAGGGGGAGAACAAGGCTTCACCATCCACTGTGGAGGGTCTCTATGGGCTGAAGTTTTTGCCACTCCTACCTTTGCCCCTTCTTTACCCCTTCTGACTTGTTGCCTTTCCCCTCTTTACTTGGATGAGGTCCCATGTACCCTCGTTTGTATCCTAAATATTTTTGATGTTTCCAATTAAGAAAACACTGCAATTCCCAAGACACTCTCATTAGCCATGGGTGGATCGTGGCTATTAAGGCCAAAATCTTGAGTGTGGGAGGATCCTGTTTCTTATTAATTTGCTTCACAGAGATTATGCCATACATAACTTAGGTGGGAATGAAAGTCTAAGGCTGACAAGAGGGCTGAAATGGCTATCCATGGGCACTCCTCCTTCCCAATCTCTGCACTGAGGGCTCTCAGGTGCATACAGGGGCAGTGTTCCGTTAGGTGATGGAGGAGGGGAGCCCAAGAATCAGAGAACAAATGTCCCTTCAGCCTCCAATATAAAGTCTGTGTACAGTAGGGGCATAGACTTTTCTGAGGACATAGCCAGCATATAAAAAGGTGAGTGTTTTCACCAAGTTTTATTTCCCAGAGGTCTTTTAACAGAGTGTCCCATCTTTGATGGGGGCAGAACCGACGGGCACTCATTGGTCTTTCTTTATTTCTAGACTTAGGTTTAACCAGGAAAGTTTGTCAAATAAAATAGACCAGATTTGGATGTAGGGCACCTGGTCAGGGTGGCCAGGCCTGCCAAACATTACACACTGAACATGGAGAGCAGTGGGGAGATCAGTAGTTCCTTCTGCTGGCCAGCCTGTGAAGAACAAAGGGGTTAACTGAAGTGCTGTAGTTAGCAGCTTGCCTTTGAAATTCCTGAAAGTGATTTAAGAAGCAGTCAAGGTTAGTGAGACATGGCGAGGCTGCAGACTGATTTTGTCCCATTACCAAAACAGAATACCACTTGATAGCAAAAGAAAAACAAGAAGAGTTACCAGTTCACAAACTTCAGCAAACACTCATCTGTCCTTCAACAGTTTAGACAAAAACTCCGGCCACCAGCCTTCTTTTTTACCACTTAGAAAATCACACAGCACTGAGAGGGAAAATTCCACCTCCACACAGACCACACAGTCCAACAGCAAACACAGCAACCAAAAAACAGACTAAAACATCAACTAAAGTGAACAACCAAGACTCAGACATTAAAACATTGACCACAAGATGTCACTTAATGAGACCAAATGCCGCTCACGTGACCAAATGGGACTACAGGACGTCTCTCTCGCCCCTTTAGAACAACACACACACACACACACACACACACACACACACACTCTTTCACTTTCATTCTAGCAAATATAATAACTACAAGACAGACTGAGACATCAACGAAAGTAAGCAATCACCATCCAGACATTCAAAACTGAAACCAATGTTGCTTACTGCGAACCCCAGTGGTACTTAAACCCACAAAATACAAGTTTCAGAACTCTAGTGGGATGTGAACCCACGAAATACCGAGCTCTGGTGGGACTTGAACCCACGAAATCAGCCTTCAGCCAGGACTGAGACGTCTCTCGCTTCCCGGTGCCTGGGACGTTTTGGTGTGTCCCCCTGGGTCTCTCAGGCGGCTGTACAAATTGGGCCCAAATACAAATACTAATTGACCAGTCTTACAGAGTTAGGATCCTTTAACTTACCAATCGATGTTCAGATCGGTGTTCAGCCTCCGCAATTGGGGGTCCGGGGCGGGGGGGTCTCTGGGGGATCCCGGATGAGCCCCCAAATGTTATGCCCAGACCCTCCGTCCCAGAGAGACCACCAGGAGACCAAGCCTTATGCAACCGCAGAAGAGCCGTTTATTCAAGCTTAAGCTTGGGTGCCCGACATAAACTGACACAGCAGTTCAGTACAGGGACCCCCGAGCACGTTTTTGCTTCAGTTTTTATATTTTTTAAACAAAGAGCCTCAGTTTCTCTCTGCTAATTGGACAGTCCCACGTGGGTTTGCCTGACCTTTACTAGGATTAGTTTTAGATACAGATGTTCATTACAGATTGGTTAGTGGCTAGTGTTGTCCTTGCACATTTTACATTGGGAGATGTTTTCCCTAACTTTCCAGACTGTTACAGTAATAGTAACCACAATAACCATTAATCTATAGAAGGCCATCTTGACCTCAGTCAGGAGGGTCCCAAGTAAGGATGTTTTGTTTTCCCAACAGATGTTTGAGTCAGGGTTGTTTTTTTTTTTTTTTTTTTTTTTTTTTTTTTTTTTTTTTTTTTTTTTTTTTTTTTTTTTTTTTTTTTTTTTTTTTTTTTTTTTTTTTTTTTTTTTTTTTACCAAGGACATCCTGTTATTTTAGCAAAGGCCTGAGTCAGACTTGCTAGCAATTTTGCTTTAACTGTTTAAGTGCCTTTACAGTTGAAAGCAGCTCGGCAAGGCAAATTTTACTTCTTGTAAAAGGGTTCCCATCACCAGGAAGATGTAGCATGCAAGGAACAACATGGAGGAAATTACTGGGTGTTTTATCTTCAGCATGGAGCTTCTGTGCTCTGCTATTGGTGGGAACACAGCCTCACAATCTTTATGCCATTGGCTGAAGGGGACACTGGGGGAGGAGTTGGCACAATTTTTAGGAAATACTATCTACAAAAATACAAGCACAGGTATACAAATACAGTTACACAAATGGCAGCTTTACAACATGGTGCTCAAGTCAAGCCATTCCTTTGATAGAAAAGATCTATTTCTCACAATTCCCCCCTCTTTTATTACACATTATTACTCTTTTTTCAAACTTTATTAACATATGGTGATTCTTGCTCTCGAAGGTGTTTAACAAGAGGTTAATTTGGTAAGCTATGGAGGATTGTTTAGTTAGAGCTGTCTTTTTCTGTCCCTGGACTAGGGCCTTAACACAGAGGATTATACGACATCCTACTAGGATCATTTTTCCAAATACTATAAGAAATGTTATGACTTGAGTCATTATTTCTCCTTGTTTTCCCAACCATTGCTATGTTAGGCTAGGGAAAGGATCACCTATCCTTGAACTTTTTGCCAGCTCAGCTGTTAATGTGGACAAACTTTGTAGGGCTTGCATTATCACACCATCTGGTGTCATACTGTTTGGGATATAGGTGTCCCTTTTTATGAGGCATGTTTTCTTTTTTGAGATCATATCTAAGGCCAGTCTATTTTCTCAGATTATTTTGTTAGTAGCATCTAACTGTTTAACTATTTCCTGTATGAAATCTAAGGTGTGGTTGACAACACTCTGTTGATTGTAATATATATCATTTACCCAATCTATCTTTTTATTAATGGTGGACCACCAAAATAATATTGGTGTAAACCATGTAGCTACCTTGTTTTTAGATTCAAATTTATTGGGACCACCCTTTGAAGTCCTGATTGAATCCACATATATGTGAGGGTCTAATGACCCACTAGAGGGTGCCTCACTTTGGGTTTCAAATGCCAAGTTGAAAGGAATTGCCAATAATACTAGAGTGCAAATTCCACTCCAATTGGCAGGTAAACTCTCAAGTAGCTGTCCTCCACAGTACCACCAGATGTTTACTTGGGCTACCACCAGTGCAGACTGATTAGCTCCTCAAAGGACCAGCATTCACTGTAGCCAGTAACATTTCCCAAGAAACACTGACTGTCCCTCCCACCTTGAAAGGCACGAGGTATAGTTAGTATTTGGGACTGGAGGCTCGAAGTTTTGGTGGGCTCTTGCTCTGGACCCTGTGCCACTGGGAATAGGAGAGATAGTGTCTTACTAGACTTCTTGCCCCATGTTAGATTGTCCTGAAAGAGGGCTATCATATGCTGGAGCCTGCCAGCAAAGTCGATCGGTCCCTGAAATGGGGAGTGAGGATTAAGAAAAAACATGAAGAAAAACAAGAGACAAGAGGAAAAACTAGAGATAGCTTCAGGAGGACTGCAGTCAATACCACAGCCTTTTTGGGAGGGCTGGCAGGCACCCACACTGCAGCAGCCCCGACTTTATTCAGCCCAGTCCTTAAATACCTTTTCCGAGCATCAGATCTTTACAAAGATAATCCTAACAAGCAGATCAACAGTCATGATAACAATCAGAAGATAATCCTAACAAGGGATCAACAATCATGATAACAATCAGCACCCTTTCTCCTCCCCAGATTAAGAAACTCCCTCTTCTGAGAACTTCCTTCTATTATATCAGCAAATCCTGATCGGCTCATTTGGTAGAGCTTTTACCTTCTTAGGCCGTTTATGCAACTTAGAGTCTTAAGATAGGAAAATGGTCCCCGACAATCATACATGGGTCTGAGGTCCATCCAAGTGGAAATGGTATCACCTGAGTTTTTAACCTGCCTGGTCTGTCTGCCGCACAAACATAATGGTCACCATTGTTTAAGGTGCTAGCAGAATTTGTAATCCATTTGACCAGGCATTTGTTTCCCCATATCCTGTCTTCACTTTTATTATCTGGTGTAAATCCTTTATTTTCATTATAGTGTTCTGGGTTGAGGGATTAACATTAGCAACTGAGGTTGAATTATTAGCTAATCTACCAGCAAGCCTCCCCATGGGATTATTTTCTGACATATTTGCCTGGAAGCCAGACCTACATTTAATGGAAAGAGCTGACTTTCTTGGCTTTCAAGTTAGCAAAGGTGGATTATACTGTAAATTAGCACAGGGGTCAAGGGAAACCCCTCCAGGCTTGGTTATTTTTTTTAATTTTAACCCTCTTGGAATTGAAACAGCTCTATATGGTGGGGCTGTTCACCTATCACCTGCGGTGGTCCCTTGAGACTTGCCTCAACTAGAGCAAGGGACTAGCTTTGGATTATTTTGTTTTATCACCCAGGTTGGTTCTGGGCAGAGACACAGGACTTGACATGCATTAATATTTATAGTTATGGGGTTTTCTCCTATAGTTACATTAAGAGTTAACTGGGCTGAATAAAGATTACCCCAGACCTGGAAGCTTAATGGACAACAATCACAATGATATACAAGAAAAACATAAAACAAAACTATTAGGGACAAAACAAATCCAGTTTGTATAATAATTGTGATAATATTTGATGACACAAACAGATCTCTATTTGAATGTGACATAAACAAATCCCTATTTAAATTTGGCTTTAGGGAAGGGAATAGGGTGGAATTTGAAGGGGGACTAAATGAGCAATGTGTGCATCCATGCTTCTGATACCCTGACACTTCTCAAAATGTATAACTACAATGCACCAATAAGTGAATATATTTAAATAAATAAGTAAATAAATTTGGCTTTACATATATATTATTAATAACACCCAATCTTTAATCAGAGTGGCATGATTTGAAATATCAAATGTCCAAGCACCTTTAATTATCTTTGCTTAAAGATGGCTATAATACAATTTAGGAAAACAAATAGAAACCTTAAAAAGGCTCTCACTATTAACCTTTTGTAGTTCTTGTTTGGAGGACACCAACTTGGTAAAGTGTTTCCTTAAGTTTTGTATTTTAGAAGATACTCAGGAAACATGAATATATTTAACTTGTAAAGGAGGCAGTAATAATTAACATAGTTACATAAAAGTTAACATATATTAACTTAACCTTAATGTAACCTTAGCTTAACATATATTAACTTAACCATTAGAATGAAATTTAGAATTTGTGGCTCAGTAAGATAACTATAATTACAAGTCTCTAGATTAACACCATAGAACAAAATCAAAGAATAGTTCCAGACTTTTTATAAGCTTAGAGAACATCATTAATAATCAGAAATAAGAGAGGTCGACAAGATGGCGTCAGAGTAAGGACACTGAGAGGAGCCTGTCTCTATGTTGTCTCGGGTGCTCTGAACTGAACAGCCATACACATCCCATACTACTTTCATGGGAGATAGGAACTAAAGACAATAACATTTAAGAATACATAGAAGCCCACCAATTAACACCCAGGCTGAAAAAGGGGAAAAAAGTGGCAACCAACCAGAGACGGGAGAGCAATAACCCCGTCCTGGACCGGGTTGCTGGACCAGCAGGAACCTTCAGAAGATTTGAAAAATCCTACAACCAGCAATCTGAGGTCTTTCTCACAGACATCGGGATCATCAACCACAAAATCCCACAGCCCCAGGAAAAAAAGACAGAGAAGGGAGACTACATCTACTTCCATTGCAATCCACTGGTCCTCCGCACACTCAGAAGGAGAGGTGAGTGCTACAGCCTCACAGGATAACTGAAAAGAACCCCCTCCCGGAAAAAAAGAGAGGGTGGGGATACAAGCAGTCTGTGGCTGTAGCCACACATGAAAATCTGAAGAATAGAGCACGTCTGAAAGTTGCAGACCAACACAGCCTTCTCTGGGGAGCGCAGCATCCCTGCCTGTGCCTAGAACAGTTCCGGAGGGACTCGGCAGCAAGCAGAGGCAGGAAGCTGAAAGCACCAGCGTTCCCCACCTGGAAAGCGCCAGTCTCCCCCGCCTGCAATCCAGATAGCCCAGGAGTGACTTGCCCTAAATGGGAGGAGAGTGCTGGCGTTACTGGCCTGCACCCAGGCGGAGGGAAAGAGGGATGCAGACAGCAAGCGGCGGCCTTCCCCCTTGCCCTCAGCGCCCAGGCCAGCTACAGAGTGTCTCTGTCTAAACAGACAGAACCAGAGGGACTTGGGAAGTGGAGGGCACCAGAGTTCCCTGCCTGAGCCTAGGTAGAGAGAAAAGAGGGACACAGGCTGCAAAAAGGGTGAGCCTTCCCCCACCTGCTCCCAGCCTAGCCTGAGAGGGAGTCGGGACTAAGCCTAATGTGCAGAGAGGGTCGGTGTCTCCCATCTGTACCCAGGCAGAGAGAAAGAGGGACACAGGCAGTTAAGAGGGTAAGCCTTCACCCACCTGTGCCCAGACCAGTCTGAGAGGGACTCGGGACTCGGCCTAATGTGCAGAGAGTGCTGGTATCCCCTACCTGTGCCCAGGCAGAGAGAAAGAGGAACACAGGCAGTGAAGAGGGTGAGCCTTCCCCCACCTGCGCCCAGGCCAGCCCAAGAGGCTCTCTGCCTAAACAGGCAGAGACAGAGGGACTCAGAAAGCAGAGTGTGCCAGTGTATTTCACCTGTGCTCAGGCCAAATAGGTGAACTACCAGAAAAGACTGTCAGACACCAAAGACAAACTAACTACCACCGACAAACGGAACCAATCAGCAGCCCGCACACTGAAGTTTAAAAATGCACAGGGTACAAATCTTCTTTCTGGATTTTCCCTTTTATCAGTAAAAAGCGACCTTCTTTGTCTCTTCTGATAAGTTTAGGCTTGAAGTCTAATTTGTCTGATATCATAGTTGCTACTCCTGCTTGTCTTCATGTTCCACTAGCATGGATTACCTTGCTCCAGCCTTTTACTTTTAGTTTGTTAGTGTCTTTACTTGTAAGGTGTGTTTCTTGTAAGCAGCATATAGATGGATTAAGATTTTTGATCCAGTTTGCTACCTTATGTCTTTTGATTGGGAATTGAGTCCATTTATATTCAGCGCGGTTATTGAGAGATGATTCATTTTTTTCAGCTTCTGTTTGTCATGAAATTTCAGGTTTCCTTTCTGTTCTGCTCCAATACTCCTCTCTGTACAAAGTCCAATATGGTTTTCATGAAACTCTTATCACCAAACCTACATTTCCCAAGCACTGGCAATGAAATTAGGATATAGCATTTCACATGTGTCTCCCTTAGAGATCAACAGGATCTCAGTTTTGAGGTCAGCACATGGTAACTTAGTGAGAGCCTGTCTCAAAATGAAAAAGTAAACAGATCTGGGGATATAACTCAGTGGTAGAGTGTCCCTGGGTTCAATCTCCAGTACCACAAAAAAGAAGAAATAATAACAAATAAATAAATAATTTAAAAAAACTATTTTCGCTGGTGCGTGGTGGCGCACGCTTGTAATCCCAGTACTTTGGGAGGCAGAGATCGGAGGATCCAGGTTTGCGGCCAGCCTCAGCTCTCTCCCTGTCTCTCCCTGTCTCTCCCTGTCTGTCTATCTGTCTCTCTCTCTCTCTCTCTCTCTCTCTCTCTTTCCTTAGTGAGGCCCTCTGCAACTTCGTGAGACCCAGTTCCAAAATAAAGTATAAAAAATAGGGCCGGGGGTGTAGCGCAGAGGTAGAATGCCCCTGGGTTCAATCCCCGATCCGCAAAAAAAAAAAAAACTATTTTCAAAGTCTTGCTTTTTACATGAGAAACTATTTTAAAATACATGTTATGGAAGTAGTTGAAGATATGGTAATAATGACAGTTTCATCTTCTTGATTTATACATTTTTAAATCTGTTTTCCTATTTCTATAGTTAACATTTTACAACAACAGGGCCATTAATTTACACTCAAGGATTCTTCATGGGGCAGGGGGCTGGCAGGGGCTCTGGTATGTTTGCCTTGTTCTTCTGTGTCCAGGATGGCACAGACTGCTACAGGCAGGCGGCTCTGTTCCAGGACTCCCGGGATCCATTGGCCTCCTGTCCCCTCTCAGGGAAGGGGGTGCTGGGGTGTTTGCTCCCGAGTGGGCTGGTGTCCTGCCAACTGTGTGGTCAATACTCAGGAACGACATCTGTGAATGGGCCTGCAGGTCTCTGACCTCTGAGTTTGCTGTGCTTTCACTGACATCTTTTGGGGACCAGAGAGAAGGACCTGGCACTTCCTGAGCACCTCCAGGTTAAAGGTCAGCCCATGGGGTGGGCCAGCTCACTCCATCCTCCCAACATCGCTGTGAGCTGTTGTGCTCCACAGCTGACAGGGGTGTTATGGAACAGACCTGGTGTCCCGCAGGCAGAGCAGAGCTGGGACACTACCACCACACCTAGCCACTCCTTACCTTAGGTGGGTTGTCACTAGAAGTTGAAGCTACATGGCTGTAGTTTGGATCTTAAGTGTTTCCCCAAAGCCCATGTGTCAAAGGTTTGTTCTTAGCTTGGTGCTGCTGGGAGCTGGTGGAGACTATAAGAGGTGGGACCTAGTGGGAAGTCCTTAGGTCATCGAGCATATGTCTTTGAAGGGAATGTTGGGAACCTGGTCAACTCCTCTTTCTCTCTCTTTCACCTCCCAACCAACAGGTGAGCAGTTCTGCTCCACCACGCACTCCCACTGTGACGTTGCTGCCACAGGCCCTGCATAGCGGTGACAGGTGAACATGGACTGAATCCTCTAACACTCAGCCCAAGTAAGCCTTTTCTCTTTATAAGTTGATTATCTCAGGTATTTGTTCTAGTGAAGGAAAGCTGACTAACACACATCTGTCCCTCCTCCCGTCCTGAGGCCACTGAGGAGAACAAGGGCCCATCCTCCATGGAAACTTTCCTTCAGCACCTTTCAAAACCTTTATGCTCTTGGAAGACATTTGAAGTGGCTGCTGCCGCACCAGCTAACATTGGAATTCCTACATTCAGACCCATACCTGTGTTGCATAGACCAAAACTTTCCATTCAGATCTACAGGTGTGCCAAGGCAGGCATCCAGGGGCATCCAGGCAATTTTGCTTGAATCATGAAAACCACAAACACCTAAAGGCCCACCAACAAGGAACTAGCTACTTAACTAGCTCATTAAGAATTCCTTGAATTGGGATATTTACGACATCAGTTCCTAAAAAAAAAAAAGCTTCATGGAGATTTTAGTTCACCCATTTAAAGCATATAGCTTTCCAGTATATTCACAAAGTTGGCAGTCATGAATACAGTCTAATTTTAAACACTTGCAAAAAGAACACCCCAAAAAGAAACCTGTACACAATGAGGTATTTTGGAGTAATAAAAGAAAGAAAAAACAGCTGGGCATAGTGGTGCATGCTTGTAATCCCAGTACTTGGGAGGCTGAGACAGGAGAATCACAGGTTTGAGACCAGCTTCAGCAACTCAGTGAAGCCCTCTGCAACATAGTGAGACCCTGTTTCAAAATGAAAGAATAGAATATGGCTGGGGGTGTAGATCAGAGGTAGACTGCCTCTGGGATCCATCCCCAGTACAAATAAACAAACAAACAAGAAAGAAAGAAAGAAGAAAGCTGTTGTGGTGGTGCACTCTTGTAATCCTAGTACTTGGGATGCTGAGACAGGACAATCACAATTTCGCAGTCAACCTCAGCAACTTAGTGAGGCTATCTACAGCTTAGTGAAATCCTGTTTCAAAATTAAAAAAAAAAGAACAAAATAGGGCTGTGGTTGTAGCTCAGAGGTAGAATGCTGCTGGGTTCCATCCCCAGTACTACAAAAAAAAAAAGTTAAATTGGGCATGGGAGCACATGCCTGTCATCCTAGTTTTGGGGAGGCTAAAACAGGAGGATCACAGGTTTGAGGTCAGCCTTAGCAACTTAGTGAGACCTTCCACAACTTAGGAGACCCTGTTTCAAAATTTAAAAAAAAAAACACAAGGTTGGGGATGTAGCTTGGAGGTAAAATTCCTTTGGGTTTAATCCCCAGGATAAAAAAAGGTAGGTTGAGACAGGAAGAGTGCAGTTTTGAGACCAGTACACAGTAACTTAGTGGGATCCTGTTACCAAATAAAAACTAAAATAAGGCTGGGGGTGTAGCTGAGAGGTAGAATGCCTCTGGGATCAACCCGAGTACCAAAAGTAACTAAATAAACAAAATAAAAATAGAGGTAGGCTTGGCTTAGTGGTGCACACCTTTTATCCCTGCTACTGGGAGGAGGATCCAAGTTCAAGCCCAGCTTGGGCAACTTATCGAGATCCTGTCTCAAAATAGAAAATAAAAGGGCCAGAGACGTAGCTCAGCAGTAGAGTGCCTCTAGGTTCAATTCCCAGTGCTGAAAAGAGTAGTTCTCTATGTATTTGTGTGTGTGTGTGTGTGTGTGTGTGTGTGTGTGTGAGACTGGGGATTAAACCCAGGGGCATTCTATCCCTAAGCTACACCCTCAACCCAATTTTAGTTTTTATTTGAAAATAGGATCTCAATAGGTTAATGAGAGCCTCCCTAAGTTGCTGAGACTGGCTTCGAACCCGTGATCCTCCTGTCTCAGCTTCCCAAATACTGGGATTACAGGCATGTGCCCCCACACCCAGCTAGTTCTCTATGTATTTTTTATGGAACATATTTATATTGGGCAAAAGGTATAAAATGCATTTTGCAGAAAATATACAATGTACCCCATTTGTTTGTCTATTTTTGGTGCTGGGGATTGAACCCAGGGGCATTCTACCTCTGAGCTACATCCCCAACCCTATTTTACTTTTTTGAAACAGGGTCTCGCTAAATTGCCAAGGCTGGTCTCTAACCTGCCATCCTTCTGTCTCAGCCTCCCAAGTAGTGGGGTTACAGGTGTGCTCCACCACGCCCACGTAATCCTATTTACTTATAAAAGTATACATATGCATATATACGCTTGTGTACATATTTATTCATGTATTAATCAATTAATTTATTGGTGTATGCATACAGTACTATGGAGATAGGAATGAGTATTTTATATACATTTTTGTGGTATTCATTATTGAACCCCTGGGCATTCTACCTCTGAGCTACACCCCCAGTCCTGTTTTATTTTTATTTTGGAACAAGGTCTCACTAAGTTTATGAGAGTCTCATTACTTGCTGAGGCTGTCCTCGAACCTCCAATCCTCCTGTCTTAGCCTCCCAAGTACTGAGATTACAGGCATGTGCCACCATGCCCAGATTTTTATATGCTTTTAATATGCTATTTCTATATTTTATATTATGTATGTTTTTAAATCAATGGTATACCACTATTAGAAGTAACTAATAAAAGTAATAAAAGTTAAATAAGCAATGAATGTCCCAAGTAGAATATACTTGATTGGGGGAGGCCACTGCTGATCAATTTGACAGTTAAGGAATGACATTTTTCATCCAACCTTTGAATCCTCCAGTAGAAGGGGCCATTGTCAAGCTCCTGGAGGTTCAAACTGCCTGTAATGTCTTGTTTTGCTTTTGAGTCACTTGAAATCCACTTTTTACTGGTACATTGTAATCATACATCTTGATGAGGTTCAGGGTGTTAAAGGCATACATTCACACTGAAATACATTTTTGAAAATGTATTTCAGAAGTTCAGAAATACTCTACTATTTCAGACAAATGTGGAGAATAAATTTGGTGCTTATTAGCTGAGCATGGTGGTGGACTCTTGTAATCTCAGTACTTGGTAGGCTGAAACAGGAGAATTTTAGGTTCATGGCCAGTCCCAGAAACTTTGTGAGAACTGTTTCAAAATAAAAGAATTAAATAAGGCTGAGGGTGTAGCTTAGAGGTAGAATGTCCCTGGGTCCCATCCCCAGTAACACACACGCACGCGCACACACACACACACACACACATATTAGGTGCTTAGGAATTTAATTTTTAGGAGAAAAATATCATCAATTGCATGTAAAGACTGGTGCTTGGGAACAAGTTTCTTTTACTTTTATAAAAAAAAACTCTGGGGAACAGGGTGGGTTATGGGGGCAAATCACCCACTGATTTGTGCATGTATGTTTGTATACTTTTCATCTCACTGTGATGTATAATTACAAGGCTCCAATAAACGTATAAAAAATCACCTCTGATATACTGACTGTCTCAAAAGAAAAAGTGCTAACCTGCACTCCCAGAAATGTTTTATTTTTTATTTGGAAACAGG
Organism: Glis glis; assembly: GCA_004027185.1. NCBI lineage: Eukaryota > Metazoa > Chordata > Mammalia > Rodentia > Gliridae > Glis > Glis glis. Next base: position 16,195 of record PVJS01022328.1, read on the forward strand.
GTCTCACTAAGTTGCTGAGGGCCTCACTAAGTTGCTGATCCTGTCTTTCAACCTGCGTGCTCCTGTTTCAGCCTCCCAAGTACTGGGATTAGAAGCATGCTCTACCATGCCAGACAAGAATTGGTCCATAATTCTGAGCATGTTGAGGTGCCTATGTTTTCACCACCGACATTCTATCCATTGTTTTTATTTCATAAGTTCTATTATTGGGAAGATTTTATCCCAAATGGCATTTACTCAGTAGTTAATGATTTTTCTATTTTGTATTTATATGATTTTTTTGGTACTGGAGATTAGACTCAGGGACATTCTTTGAGCTACCCGCCCCCAGCCATTTTACATGTTTTGTTTGGAAACAGGGTCTTGCTAGGTTGCTGAGAGTCTCACTGTTGCTGAAGCTGGTCTAGAACCTGAGATCCTCCTATCTTAGCCTCCCAAGTACTGGGAACAGGCTTGGTCCACGATGCCCAGCTTCTGTATCTCATTAATCAAAGATAGGAGTGTAGTTCAAGGGTACAGTGTGAGCTTAGCATAGAGGAGACCCTGTGTTTAATCCTCACCACTCCAAAAAAAAAAGGTTAAAAAGTTTATAGCTGGATGTGGTGGCAAACACGTATAATCCCAGTACTTGGGAGGCTGAGACAGGAGGATTGCAGGTTCAAGACCAGCCTCAGCAATTTAGTGAAGCCCTCAGGATCTTAGTGAGACCCTGTTTCAAAATAAAAAATCAAATATGGCTGGGGATGTGACTTGGAGGTAGAATGTCCCTGTGTTCAATCCCTAACAACACACACACACACACACACACACACACACACACACTTCTTTTTCCTGCTTGAAATGCCAAAATCATTATGTTCATTTGGGGTAAGCTAAGAATCAGGATTCTTATGTTTACACATAAGAATCTCTGCTCTGTTTGGAGCAGTTTTTATGCTTTTTTAGCATAAGTATGTCCCATGCAATATATGGGTTATACTTATGCTAAAAATTTCAGCATGCATCAGTCAGAGACAAAGACAGTGGTTTATTTAGGAAAGGGGGGTACATGTTCAAGGGAGAATGAGGGCCATCTCAAAGGGAGAGAGTGCTTGGTGTCTTTACTGTCCTTTTTTTCATAGGGGACCCCGAGATGGGGTGGGTAGGGACACATGGTAGGGATGGGGTGACAGGTCTCCTTTCTTTGAATTATCAGGTTCTCACCATTTTATGGGTGGGTGCTGGGTGATGCCTGGCTTCCACAAAAGGTGAGACTTCCATTGGGGATCCCTTTTTTGCCAAGCATTCAAGAAAGTTTAGTGTGAAGATAAGACAGTATGATTAAAAGTGTGGCATACTGATGGCCGGGCGTGGTGGCACACACTTGTAATCCCAATACTTTGGGAGGTGGAGACCGGAGGATCCGGTTTGCCGCCAGCCTCAGCTCTCTCTCTCTCCCTGTCTCTCTCTCTCTCTCTCTCTACCTAGTGAGGCCCTCCGCAACTTCGTGAGACCCGGTTTCAAAATAAAGTTTAAAAAATAGGGCTGAGAGTGTAGCGCGGAGGTAGAATGCCCCTGGGTTCAATCCCCGGTACCGCAAAAAAAAAAAGTGTGGCATATTAAGGGCTTTCACCTAAGAAAGAGCAGACCCTGTAAGGTAAAGGATTATGAAGTTTCTAGATTATAAAACTATATTTTCTCTTTCCTTTCCAGTTCATGTTCTTTCTACCTAATATTTTATTTTTCCTATCCTACCTCACAGGAACTTCAGGCACCTTTAGGAGGGGTGGGGGCTCAGTATTTGCCTTCCATCTGTCAGCTCCTCTTTCTCCTCCTTCTGTTGAGGTAGAAGAGAAAAGATAAAATATTAGGCAGGAAGGAGACAAATTGGGAAGGAAAGGAAAATACAGTTTTAAAAATCTAAAACCCTTAGCTTCTGCAGGGCTTGCCCGGGACTTGCCCAAAGAGCCAAACCCATATCTTTAATATCATAATGGGCTAGCTCCATATCTAAAATTCTGTAGGCAATTAGACACCAGAGTAGAGTCTCCCTTTTGTTAGAGCCTCAATTTCCTGGAAAAAGGTCCCAGAGGATTGCCCTGCACCCTGCCTTCCCAGACTCTGTGTCTCTGGCTTCCTGGAATTTCTATCTCAAGAAATTTACACCTTTTTCAGCCTAAAGTTTCAAAGAGAGGAGGTTGCCATCACATGGTGACCCACTTCCCACCACCCTTGGTGCCCCTGGCTAGCCCCTCTCGAGTGTGCCCTATAAAAAAAGGATATATTAGATCCAAGAGGCTTTGGTCTCTCTCTCTAGATAGCAGATCTCTGCGCCCCTCTGAGCCCCTCTCTGCCACAGCTCTCACACCCTTGAGGTGGCCCTCACCTTTTCTGAATGTGTGTCCCCACCTTTCTTGAATTAAACTTATGCCTTTTATCTCTGACTGGTGTGTGCTGAAATTCTTTTTGACACAGGAGCCAAGAATCCACAAGAAATCATCCTGCCTTCCCATGACACTTCCTCTACCTGTGCTTCTGGGTTTCAGCCCGGAGCAACCCAGGTGTCCAGCCAACTCTAGAGAGGTGCATTGGGAATGTGTTATCGGGGAGCCATGGGAAGGGAAAATTCCTATTACTGCTTGTCCCTTCCTGGTGACTTAGCACTATGGAAACTGAGCTCCTTTCCTCTCTGGGGGGGGGCTGGTGGGGACACATTTTTTGTGCCAGGCCTGCACAGGCCACAAGTTCCTTCCTCCTTCCTGCTGCAGAAATGCCATGGGGAGCAGCAGCAGTTCCAACCTGAGGAGCCTGGGCTTGGGCTTGGGCAAGACAATCACCTGATTCCCCAGGGCTCCAGGGGCCTTCTGGGTCAGCAGAGAGGCAGAATGATGTAAGAGGAGGATGATGGGGCCTCGGCAGCTGGACTGGTGTCCACATATTTCCCCTTTCTTTGAGGCTTTTTGAGTCAAATTGGGGGTTTAAAATGGATGTCTGGATGGTTAAAGGCAGTCTCATGGCAGGCAGAGAATTGGGAGGCAGAGTCCCTTTGTGGGGGCCTCCCCAACCCCTCTGCTGCTGGCCTTGCTTGGAAGGCCCCTGGAGAAGTCTGGTCTTAGAGTTAAGGCTGCAGGGGGCGGGGCGGGGCACAGGGCAGATGAGGGGGATGCAGGGGAGGGGAGATGCTGGTGCGGGGAGGCCACACACCTGTATCCTGTCAGTCACTTCAGCCTTCATAGGAGACTCAGCTGTCTACAGCTGGAGGCCTGGTCAGAGCTGGCTCTGCCAGGGTTGATCCAACTCACAGACCACTCCTTAAAGGCCAGCAGCAGGGCCAGAGTGCCTGGCATTGCACACACCCAGGCCAGGTCCTGTGATGGGAGGACAAAGGGCAATCAGTAAGAGGGCTCCCAGAAACTGGGCATGGTGGCACTTAACTGTAATCCCACTTCTTGGGAGACTGAGACAGGAGGATCAAAAATCTGAGGGAAGCCTCATAACTTAGTGAGACTCTCAGTGGCTTAGTGAGACCTGTTTCAAAATAGAAAGGGCTGAGGGTGTAGCTCAAAGGTAGAATGCCCCTGGGTTCCATTACCAGTACCAGAAAATAAAAAGGAAGGGTCCCAGAAACAGTGAAGGAAGCTCCCTGGTCAGGATGCCAGCGAGTCACAGCACACCTCAGGGCCTTGGGCTCCTCTATAAGTTGACCTGAGGGACCCCTGTCTAGGATGCATCCTGTGGGGTGGGGGAGAGGGAGCTAAAGGAACCTTGGTGTGACCCTGTGGGAAACCTTTCATTTAGGAGCTGGGACATTTCAATGTCTCTGTAGAACAATTTTCTGCCTCGAACATACAAGAACCCTTCTTAGGTGCAACATGGTCCTGTTTGCTTTATACCTAGAATTTTCTTTTATTTGGAGCATGTCTGTTCCTTCTTACCCTTAGAGAGTATTCTAAGTTTCTTCCACATTCTAAGTAGCAGCAAGAAAAGTCATGTTTTATCTTATTTTCTTGGTATTGGGGATTGAAACCAGTGATGTTCAACCTCTGAGATACACCTCCAGCCCTTTTTATTTTTTAATTTGAAATAGGTCTTGCTAAGTTGTTGAGAGTCTCACTAAGTTGCTGAGGATGGCCTTGAAGCTGTGGTTTTCTGGCTTAGCTTCCCAAGTACTGGGATTACGGGCATGCACCACAACCCCTGCTCATGTTTTATTTTGAGCATCCTGAACCTCCAGCTCCTGGGGAAATGCTGGCCTTAGGGAAAGCAGATGGTGAGAGCACAGGGCTTCAGAACCACTGACCTTTCCACTTCCTCCTGGGACAGGATGCACCTCTGCAGGCCTGTGGGGCCAGAGGAAGCTGGGGACTTTTGTACAATACTCTGACTGAGAAGGGTCTCACTGTCAGGAGAACTATAGAGTTGATGGCTGTGGGGTTCCCCAAAATGCAGCAATCCCCCAACATCTGCCCTGGGATCATCCCAGCATCAATGCCCCTCTGCAACAGGAAACTAGCCTGTTTGTCTTGAAATAGATGTTTCTATTGCGTTAATAGTAGCCTCTCGTGGCTTTGTAGTAAATAATATAGAGAGATGTGCACTGTGCCAAATTTTCCCCGTGGTAACATTTTGTAAAACTATAGTGTGATATCATGGCCAGGATATTCCTGTTGATACAGTGGCAGATCTTACGTGACTCCCCCAGCATCACTCCTACTCTTTTGTGTGTGAGGGGTCCAAGTTCCACATGGCTTTATCACCTGTAGCCAAGACTGCGGTCAAGACACTGAACAGCTGGGTGTGGTGGTGCACGCCTGTAATTCCAGTACTTGGGAGGCTGAGACGGGATGATTGCAGGTTCAAGGCCAGTCTCAATAACTTAGTGAGACCCTGTTTCAAAAGGAAAAAGTAAAATGGGCTGGTGGTGTAGTGCAGAGGTAGAATTCCCCCTGGGTTCAATCTCCAGAACCACCAAAAGTAAAAGAAAAAAAAAGACACTAAACAGTTACAACACAGGGGCCACTTATCCTGCCCCTGTGGAGTCACACCCATGTTTTTCCACAGCCCTCACCTCTAGAAACCACCACCACAGGATGAGTATCCCTTATCTGAAATGCTTGGAATCAGAAATATTTGGTATTTTTGTTTGACTGTTGTTGTTGTTTCAGAGTTTGGAATATTTGAACATATATAAATGAGATTTTGGAGATGGATCCAAGTCTAAACACAAAATCAATTTGATTCATATCCATCTTGTATACATAGCTAGAAGGTAATTTTTACCATATTTCAAATAATTTTGTGCATGAGACAAAGTTTCATAGTGTGGGATTTTCCACTTGTGGCAATCAATGTTGGTACTCAAAAAGTTTCTAGTTTGGGCTACTAAATTTTTGATTAGGGATGTTCAACCTGTAAATCTGTCCTCCATTTAAATATTTTTTGTTACTTGTGAGACTGAGATAGGAGGATTGCAGGTCTGAGGCCAGCCTCAGCAATTTGGCATGACCATGTTTCAAAAAACAAAAAATAAAAAGGGCGGGGGGTGTAGCTAGAGGTAGAGAAACCCTGGGTTCAATCCCCAGTAGCACACACATAAAACAAATTTTGTTATTTCAGAGATGTTTTATAGATAGAATGATACTTTGGGGGATTAGATTTTTCACTCAACATAATTCCCTAGAGATTAATTTGAGTTCTTGAGTAGAACCATAGTTAGTTCATTTTTATTACTGAGTAATATTCCATGGTATGGATGCAATTCCATTTATTTAACCATTCACCGCCCTCCTTCCTCCTGGCAAGGGATGCACCTCTGTATGCCCATGAGGCCCAGAGGAAGCAGGGGAATTGAAAACATTGAGACCAGTTGAAAGGACGGCGCAGGACATACCATGTACACCAGCATGAAAGGAAAAGAGTTTAATGTCTGGAGCCTGACAGGCTGTCTCAGGCACACAAGAGAGCAACAGCTAGACTAGCCAAGTATAGGAATTTATTTTGTTTAACACAGAAATTCTGTGGCAAGAAGATCCATTAGGGGTGGGTTTGACATTTCGGATACATTTGTCATTTTGGGGAAGGGTTGCTTCTGCCTTCTGAGTCAGCACTGAGAATGTGGCTCTGGTGTCTAAGAGGAAAGAAATGGGCCTACCTGCTACCAAGATCGTTACCCTGGGCTCCCGTGTTGTGATGGTGATTGTTGGGTGATGGGATCCCAGGCCGAGTCAATCATGGGTTGCTAGTCCCAGAAGGTCTGTTGGAGGTGGGGTGGAGCCAGTTGGCCTCCTACCTTGAGAAGTAAGGGGACAATAGACACCCTAATGGCCCTCCTGATGGCACTTGGGACAGGGACTCGGAGGTCTGCGGCAATTGGATATGCCCTCACCCAGTGACCCATTTGGCCACATTTGAAGCAGGGACCTTTGCAGTTTGGAGCCGAAGAAGTTGGTGAGGTAGGTTGTAGGACTTTGGCTAGCATTTGGTATTTGGTCTGTTTGGCTTTGCCTCTTAACCATTGTATACCTTAAAAGCCACTTCAAGTGCTTGGGCTTGGGGAGTTAGGGGGCCCCTCTCCAGCCACTTAAATTTGGCTCTAATGTTGGGGAGCATTTGAGAGAAAAAAATGGGACATGAGGAGATACCCAGGAGTGGTATAGCTGGATAATATGGTGGATCCATTCCAAGTTTTCTGAGGAATCTCCACACTGATCTCCATAGCAGCTGAACTAATTTGCAACCCCGCCAACAATCTAGAAGAGTTCCAATTTCCCCACATCCTTGCCAACATTTATTGTTTTTTGACTTCTTGATGATCGCCATTCTGATTGGGGTTAGATGGAATCTCAGTGTAGTTTTGATTTGTATCTCCCTGATTGCAAATGATGTTGAACATTTTTTAAATGTATTTATTGGCCATTTGTATCTCTTATTTTTTGTAGTGTCTATTCAATTAAATTGCCCATTTTTTATTGGGTTATTTGTTTTTTTAAGCGTAAAGACTTTTAAGTTCTTTGTATATTCTAGATATTAGTCCTCTATCAGAGGGATAGCTGGAAAAGATCTCCCATTCTGTAGACTTTCTCTATAGACTCTTGATGGTTTCCTTTGATGAGCATAAACTTTTTAGTTTAATGCCATCTCACTTATTAATTTTTTTTAATTTCCTGAGCTTCTGAAATCTTGTTGAGGAAGTTTCTCCCTGTGCCTGTGTGTTGGAGTCTTGGACCTGTGCCCTCCTCTAGTAGCTTCACAGTCTCTGTTCTAACTTCCAGGTCTTTGATCCATCTCGAGTTGACACCTGTGCAGGGTGAGAGGTAAGGATTTAGCTCCATTTTTCTGTAACTGGATAACCTGTTTTCCGAACACCATTTGTTGAAAAGGCTGTCATTTCTCCAATGTATGTGTCTGGCACCTTTGTCAAAAATAAATTGGCTACAAGTGTGTGGATTTCTTCCTGTATCTTCTATTCTGTTCCATTGGTCTATGAGTTTGTTTTTGTTCCAATACCATGCTGTTTTTATTACTATAGCTCTGTAGTATAATTTGAAGTCAGGAATTGTTATGCCTCCTGCATAGTTCTTATTGCTGAGAATTGCTTCGGCTATTCTGGGTCTTTTGTTTCTCCAAATGAAATTTATGACTGAGTTTTTTAGGTCGGTGAAGAATGACATTGATATTGGCATTCTTTCCTTTATCTTCTATTGGTCACATAGCCTCCGTAATACTGCACTTTTTTTTTCTCAGTTCTGATAGCTTTTCCTGCCAAGGAATTTTTACTGCATTGTACTGCCTGCCCACTGAAGCTCCCACTTTCTCTTCCTTCTTTGGGACACTGGTGGAGATCTACATGACCCATGTCTCCTGAATTGCAGTTCCAAAGACCCCAAATATTTTTGCAGTTTCTAAATTTGAATTGGTTGATATTGTGCTCTGCTGTCTAAATGTGCTTCCAAAGGCTGGCTCTTGTTTGAACTTCCTAACAAACCCATGCAATGGGTAGATGGGTGTACTATTCCTGCATTGTAGGTGAGGAATGTCAGCATCAAACCATTTAAGCTATTGATCCATGGAGAAGAGACTGAAACCTCAGGCTTCTGATTTGCATGCAAGTGCAGGTCCATTCTCTGGCTGGGGGGATTAGTCCTTCCCATCTTCATGGGCTCTCTCCCATGAGGCTCCACAAATTCAAAGAAGGGCCAGTCCTTCCAGTACTTCATGACCTGGCTCCTCGGACCTCTGCTAATATAACTGTGAAGTACTGTCTGGGTGAGAGAGGGGTGGCGATGGCAGCCATTTCAAATGATTTTCAACACCCTGAAGCATAACTTTTTTTTATAGTGGTACTGGGGATTGAACTCAGGGACATTCTCCAAGCTATACTCCTGGTCCTATGTTATTTTATATTTGGAAATAAGGTCTTGCTAAGTTGTTGAGGGACTGGCTAAGTTGCTGAGGCAGAAGGAAAGAAAGAAAGAAAAAAGGAAGGAAGGAAGGAAGGAAGGAAGGAAGGGGAGAAAGAAAGAAAGAAAGAAAGAAAAAGAAAGAAAGAAAGAAAGAAGAAAGAAAGAAAGAAAGAAAGAAAGAAAGAAAGAAAGAAAGAAAGAAAGAGAAAGAAAGACTGAATGCTACAACAAGAGGCTTGTTCTTGGCTGCCTGGGCTTAGTCTTGGGGTGACTTGACTAGAGAAAATATTACAGTTCAAGGTGCCCAGCACTGTGCTGGTTGACTAGAAAACAGCCTCCCATGGATTCAAAATCACATCTTTGTTCAACATCCACTAAAGGCCAAAGCATCTTCATCTAGGAACACGCACGAAAGATGGTTTTTGATTTAACGCAGTTAATGTTGCCAGGTATGGTGGCACATGCCTGTAATCCCAGTACTTGGGAGGTTGAGACAGGAGGATCACAGGTTTGCTGCCAGGTCCTCAGCAACTTAGTGACACCCTCAGCAACTTAGCAAGGCCTTGTTTCCAAATATAAAATAAAATAGGGCTAGGGCTGTAGCTCAGTGGTAGAATGCCCCTGGATTCAATCCCCAGTATCACACACACACACACACACACACACACACACACACACAGTTGTTTAGTAACTAACATTTACTGAGCACCAACTACGTGCCAGCATTTTCTAAGTGCTTCATGTTTATTAGCATCTAATGCTCACAGACACACTGTAAAGCACATACGATCGTTGTCTGCATCTTGCCCATGAGCAACCTAGGTGCAGGTTAAGTTCCCCCAGGAACACTCAGCTAGCCTGGGCCTACAAGGGCCTTCCTCTTACCACCACTCCATGTTGCCCAGGATGTGGTGTGATCAGTTGTGGGACCCCAGAAAGCAAGGCACCTGAGCCGCTGGGAAGGAGGGTTGAGGATCTCTTGGGGGAGTTTGCTGACCAAAAAGCAGGGAACAGCATTCCAAGCAGAAGGATCAGCACATGCAAAAGTAGAGGCCTGAGAACTGGGACATAACATGATATTTCAGAGCATCAAAACAAACAAACAACAGCCAGGGGTGGTGGCACTTGCCTGTAATCCCACAACTTGGGAGGCAGAGATAGGAGGATCACAGTTTCGAGGACAGCCTCAGAAAATAGTGAGACTCCACCAACCTAGAGAGACCCTGTTTACCAATAAAAATAAAATAGGGCTGGGGGTGTAACTCAGAGGTAGAATGCTCCTGGGTTCAATCCCCAGTAACACACACACACACACACACACACACACACACACACAAGCTTGAATGTTTTCTATGGGAAACAGTCTGATTTTGGCAAGGGAAGAGTCTCTGAGGAGCCCTGAAGACTTTCAGGAATGTCCCCATTGCTCCTCTGACTCTGGCAGAAACCTCTGTCACAAGATATAGCTTCTTCTGTTGTAAAAGACCTATTGCAACACCTGTGTGGGCCTTTTTTTTTAATACTGGGGATTGAACCCGGATTCCAGGTGTGCAGCACTACACCTGGCCTATGTGAGCCTTGATGTAAGATAGGGGCATGGAGTAATGCAGGTGGTATGCATTGAGACTTTACAAAGGCACGTGGCCACCCAGGTGTGATTGGGGTAGCTCGGGAACGTCAGGCACCTTTTAAAAGGGACTGAGGCTCGGCCTCTGCCTTCTGTCTTGCAGCTCCACTTCCTCCTCCTTCCTGTAGCGGCGCTCAGCCTGGAGCAGCCCAGGTTTCCAGCCAACTCTAGAGAGGTACTTTGGGACTGTGTTAGTGGAGAGCCAGGGGAAGGGAAAAATCCTATTGCTGCGTGTCCCTGCTCTGTCCCTTCCTGGTGACTTAGCACTATGGTAACTGAACTCCTTTCCTCTCTGGGGGGCTGGTGGGGGTGCATTGTTGGTGCCAGGCCTGAACAGGCCACAAGTTCCTTCCTCCTTCCTGCTGCAGACATGCCACAGGGAGCAGCAGCAACTCGCACCTGAGGAGCCGGGGCATGGGCGTGGGCAAGACAATTGCCTGATTCCCCAGGGTTCCCAAGGCCTTCTGGGTCATCAGAGAGGCAGAACAATTTAGGAGAAGAATGTGGCCTTGGGGGCTGGATGGGTGGCCCCACTTTTCCTCTTCCTTTGAGTCCTTCGAGTTGAATCGGTGTTTAAAAATGGACGTAGGGATGGTTGCCGGGAGTCTCATTGCAGGCAAAGAACTGCGAGGCACAGTCCCTTTGTGTGGGCCTCCCCATTGGCTGTTGGCCTCGCTTGGGAGGCCCCTGGAGAAGTCTGGTCTTGGAGTTGAGGCTTCAGAGGTTGGCAGGGCATGGATGAGGGATGCAGGGGAGGGGAGATGCTGGTGTGGGGAGGCTTCACACCTGTATCCTGTCAGTCACTTCAGCCTTCGCAGGGGCCTCAGTTGTCTTCAGTCGGAGGCCGGGTCAGAGCCGGCTCAGCTGGGGTTGGTCCAGCTCACAGGCCACTCCTTAAAGGTCAGTGGCAGGGCCAGAGTGCCTGGCACTCCACATACCCGGGCCAGGTCCCGGGATGGGAGGACAAAAGGCACGTGGTAAGAGGGCTCCCAGAACCTGGGCATGGTGGCATATAACTAATAGCAGTTATTGGGAGGCTGAGATGGGGGGATCCAAGGTCTGAGGCCAGCCTCAGTAACTTAGTGAGACTCTCAGTGGCTTAGTGAGACCTGTTTCAAAATAGAAAGGGTTGGGGGTGTAGCTCAAAGGTAAATGCCCCTGGGATCCATTCCCAATACCGAAAAAAAAAAAAAAGGAAGGAAAGGAAGGAAGGGCCCAGAAACTGTGAAGGAAGCTCCCTGGCCAGGATGCCAGCAAGTTCCTTTCCTCTCTCTGAGTGGGTACAGCTTACTCTGCAATTCAGATTGATTTGGGAGGAAGGAAACTGAATGCAATAAGTTGCAACAACATTGGAACATTGGCCATTTGGGTAAGTTCTTGGAGTGCATTCCTTAGCCCTCTGCTTCCTCACATTTGGGTCCCCCCTTTTCTGGTGGGGGGATTTGGTTGGTTCCCTTTGTGGGAACTTTTGTGGTGCCTCTTGTGTTGAAATCATGGCTAACTGGGAACCAGAGAATCCCACCTAGGTGACTTGTCCACATCTGTGGACGTGGGTTCTTGTCCCGCTGGCTTATCTGTTGTCTGGAGATTCCCACCCGTTTGTCTGTGGGCCTGTCTGATTGACTGTGTGTCTGTTTGTATCTGTTTTCCCTTTGTGAAATGCCAGTGCTGGTTGCTCCTGACTTTTGTGGGATTTCTTTGAGGATTTCAGCTAAAAGTGTTCCTTATGACTGTAGGGATAAAAGGAGAGAGAGAGAGAGAGAGAGAGAGAGAGAGAGAGAGAGAGAGATGAGATTTTACAGTGGTATGATATGGTTTGTGTATGTAAAAAGTTGCGGCAGATGATCCATGAAGTACTCTGAGTATGGTGTGATCTTACAGTTGGAATTGTTTGGCTAACTGGAAAGAGACTCTGGTGTCCTTTGTGAGCATCTATGCAGTTGCAGGATAAAGAGTCTAAACAGCTTGGATCTAGGGTAATGGTACAGAGAACAGCACCACTTCTGGTGTCTCAGCCAGAAGAAAGTTGAGAAAAAGTTAATAAGCTTGAGATAAAATTGTTCCATCTGTTTCCAGGCTGTGGCTTTGCCCTCTCCCCTAAGGAGACTTCTGAAAGGTCAGAGCCTGTGGGAGCTGACGCTTACGAGAGGCTGCTAGCACTGGGGAATTGCAAACATTCCCTGTCAATAGGGTTCAGGGACAGCAGCCTAGACATGAATCATTGTCCTTTCAGATCTTTAAAGAGGTGAAATGAAGCCTAACAAAAATCAGCTTACCAATTACATATACTAAAGGAATCCTTAAAGCTACATTATCCAGTCATGAACTAACTCCTTCTAATTGGAAAGAACTTGCTCATTCCTTGCTCACCCCCGCTTAATATAGTGTCTGGTTTTGGAATACAACGAGGGATGCATGTCTCAGGCTTTAGAAAATTTAAATCAAGCCATCCCTATTGGCCATGAGCAATTACAAGGCATAGGCCAATTTTTAATATTTAGAGCCACTGATCCAAGCCAGCTAAGACTGCAGGCTATTTCCTCAGTATTCTCAAATAGCCCTTAAGGCCTGGTCAAAGGCCCCAAAGCTGGCTCAATGTCTGGTTTCTTTTGCTAAGGTCGTACAAGGACCTGCTGGACCATATTTATATTTTATCAGTCGCCTTCAGATGACTGTTTCATGACAGGTTGAAAATGCCAAAGTGGCTCAGGCTCTTCTATTACAATTGGCTGTTGAAAACACCAATCAGGACTATCAAAAAAATACTTCATCCCCTAAAGGCATGAAGCCTGAGGAATAGGAGAATTCCTTAGAGCCTGTCAAAATGTTGGAACTGAGACCCACAAGGCCACAGTTCTCGCTTCACTCTTCAAACCTCAAAAGAGGAATAACTAATATTTTCGATGTGGTCAAGGAGGATATTCTCAGGACTGTTATCCTCAAAAGGCTAACAAAAACTCCAAGTCTACTAAAAATTTTCCATCTAAAAATTTCTCTCATTGCCATAGGGGTTTTCATTGGGCTAGTAAGTGTCACTCCAGATTTGATGTTGATGGCAATCCCATCTCAGGAAACAGAAAGGAGGTGCCCCCTCGAGTGCCCCTAAAACAATCCTAGGGACAACTTTCAAGCTTTTCTCTGCCAGACAAGTGACACGTTTCTGACCTCACCTTGGTGACACAACCGCAGGAAGTACTGGCCTGGACCTCAGCACTAAATCAAAACTAGTTCTCAAAAGAAGAAAAGGTTTATGTTGTGCCTTCTGGGACATGGCGACCTTTACCAAAATGAATGGTAGGAATTCTTTTGGGTGATGTGGAAATAGTCTTAAGGACATTAAAGTCATTATAAGAGTCATTGATTCAGATTATGAGGGAGAAATACAGGTCATGGTACAGGTTAATGGTTTTTGTTTTTCCTGCCATTATCAATGCCCTTTTATGTCCCAAGTAAGCTTCCAGTACAAAGAGGAATTCAGGGTTTTGGAAGTATGGGTCAAGCAGATGTTTTTTGGACTAGTTGATAAACCTCTGCTAACTATTAGAGTTAAAAATCGAGAATTACAGGATTAATAGATACAGGGGCAGATGTTACTGTTTTTGCTCAAAAAAAAGGACTGGCTCTCTTCTTGGCTTTTGCAACCAGCTTCCATGACAGTTCCATACAAAATGCCCGGCTTCATTACTACGAAGGTCCAAAACTTCAAAGGGCTTTTATCCAGTCTGTCATTGTTGACATCCCCATTACTTTATGGAGGAGATCTTCTCTCTCAATGGAACTTAACCCTCAGCACAAAAAATTTTTCATAGGGGCCACTGTAGCCTCACCCCTTGCCCTGTAATGGCTTACTAAGCAGTCTGTTTGGGTTGATCAGTGGCCTATTAAAGGGGAGAGACTTACACATTTAAAGCAATTAATAAAGAAACAATTAGATGCTGGACATATAGAACCATCTACTAGCCCTTGGAACACACCTATCTTTACTCTCCCTAAGAAATCTGTCAAATGAAGACTTTCACATGACTCATGAGCTATCAGTGCTGTTATACAGCCCATGGGGCCTTTACAGCCTGGTCTACCAAACCCTGCTATGATTCCTCAAGTTTGGCTTCTTATAGTTACTGATTTAAAGGATTGATTTTTTACAGTGCTGCTTGTTGATGCTGACAAAAAAAATTTTGCATTTTCGGTACTCACAATAAATGATGCTGAGCCCATTCAAATATACCAGTGGAAAGTTTTTTTTTTTTTTTGCGGTACTGGGGATTGAACCCAGGGGCGTTCTACCTCCGCGCTACACCCCTGGCCCTATTTTTTATACTTTATTTTGAAACCGGGGCTCACAAAGTTGCAGAGGGCCTCACTAAGTAGAGAGAGAGAGAGAGAGAGAGAGAGAAAGACAGGGA
>PVJS01022329.1:0-30636 GCA_004027185.1 Glis glis
CCACTGAATCCCACCCTTAGCCCTTCTTACTTCATTTTGAGATAGAGTCTGGCTAAGTTGCCCAGGTTGGCCTCACACTTGTGATCCTCCTGCCTCAGCCTCCCAAGTAGCTGGGATTACAGGTGTGTACCACCATGCCAGGCTTATTATGTCAGTCTTAATTTCCTGATTCTGATGTGTTCTGATTATGTAAGAAAGTATCCTTTTCTTTTAGGAAGTACATAAGGAAATACTTAGCACTAATAAAGTACCATGTTTGTGACTTATTCTGTAGCTGTTTAGAAAAATTACAGGTGTATTATATATAGATAATATAAAATACATAATTATATGCCATTATATATTGTTATATTTATAGAAGGAGAGATATAAAGATATTTAAAATCATATTCTATATGATTTAATATATCAGTATTGGGAAACTATGTGATAGAATATTGGAATTCTTTAGGCAATTCTTATACTTTTTCTGTATATTTAAAATAATTTTAAAATAAGTTAAAAAGCTAACTTCTTTAAAATGAAGTACAAAAATCTGAAACTGAGATTCAAAACAAATGAAATAAGTTGAATTTGATTTGTCTAGATAAACACACGAGCTGGCTCCTTATTGATTTTTCAATGAACCTCAAAACAAGAACAGACATTTTGATTCCCTATTGGTAAACAGAATTATGTGATTTGTGGTTTGGATTTTATTCAGAGTCTCATTTTGGAGTTCTTGTTCTTAATTCATATACAACTTTGAAAACTCATCATGATTCATAAGTTCTCGTTTATGTTGCCCAATTTATGAGACAGAACTTTGAAATCTCCTAAGTCAGAATGCAGTGCAGCCAAATTTACTTTACTCGATCCTAATTGAGTTTTGGAACTGATAGTTTGCTTTATAGAAATGGAATATAAACAAAAGGCAGAAGATGTGAATGGCTTGGATAGAAAGAATCTAAATAATCTTTGTGAAACTAAACTGTTAGCTTCACTAGAGAATATAAAACAGCAAATATAAAGCACTAAATAGTGACCACTGTCACACTCTGACCTAATTCTATGCTAATCAGGTATATAGCAACAAATTAAAGAAAAATAAAATTAATCTGACTATAGATATTTTAGTAAGATACACCTGATAAAGTTGGGGAGGAAAGGAAGTAAGGACAATAGGAGTTAAAAACACCCTCTAGGAATTGTTTGCACACATTGATTTGTATTTTTACTGTGGGATTGTATCAGTTAATTAGTGCCTATCATTCATCCATGAATCTTTCTGGGTCATCTTTGTGTGTCTGTGGGGGTGTGTACTGGGGATTGAACACAGGAACATTCTACCTCTGAGCTACACCCTCAGCCCTATTTTCATTTTTTTTTTTTTTTTGCGGTACCGGGGATTGAACCCAGGGGCATTCTACCTTCGCACTACGCCCCCGGCCCTATTTTTTATACTTTATTTTGAAACCGGGTCTCACGAAGTTACGGAGGCCCTC
Source organism: Glis glis (assembly GCA_004027185.1). Taxonomy (NCBI): domain Eukaryota; kingdom Metazoa; phylum Chordata; class Mammalia; order Rodentia; family Gliridae; genus Glis; species Glis glis. The sequence continues at coordinate 1,485 of PVJS01022329.1, forward strand.
ACTAAGTAGAGAGAGAGAGAGAGAGAGAGAGAGAGAGAGCTGAGGCTGGCCGCGAACCCGGATCCTCCGGTCTCCACCTCCCAAAGTACTGGGATTACAAGTGTGTGCCACCACGCCTGGCTCCTATTTTCATTTTGAAACAGTGTCTCATTAAGTTGCTGAGGCTAGCTTTGATCCTGTGATCCTCCTGTCTCAGCCTCTCAAGTGCTGGGATTACAGGTGTGCCCAGCTCTGAGTCACATTATTTGAACCAAATTCTTCCTCCATGACCTAATGCCATAAAAAAGATACCTAAGTATATTGCTCACATTTCCCTAATAAACATGAAATGTAAGAAAGCTATGCACTAAAGAAAAATCTTTTTTTGACTTGGGGAAAATGAGAATGTAATTTATATTACAAATATCCCTAAAAAGACAATTACACAGTATGTTCACAAAGAGGTATATAATATTTTGATCAATATAACATTTTGACCAATTTTGTTTTACTGAGTGGACTAGCAAATCAAGACAATATTAAGAAATGTCTCAGATGAGAGACTTCTCCAACGATACTATAATTTCTATAAAGTCTTTCCTCTCTAAAACTATTATTTGTAATAGATAGTTTAAGACCATTCTTTGTACTAAGCCTAGTGAATAGAATACCCCTTTTCAAATTTTGTAAAAGAAAAAATTTAATAACACACTTTGATTGTTTAATAAATGCTATTTCATGTAAGAAAGTCTAATTTACTCATAAAATACTTCGGACTCTATGCATTAGTTTAACATTTACTTGGGTTTATGTTGTAATGTACTTATTTTTGCTTTCACTCTTGACCAGAATGTAACTTTAGGTTACCCTTATTTATTCTTTTTCTACCCGTGAGTGAAAATATACCACTGTTCAATCCTATTATACATAGCACAGCTCAATAGGGATTCCACATGGCTAATAAACTACTTTGGGACGCGAAACTGATTCTGAAAACATACCATCAATTTGTTTAGGCTGTTTTCTTTTAAAAACATTCATGGTGAGAACTTGAAAACTGAATTGTGTGGATCAATTTTGAACTTTGAGAAGGTGAAATAATCTGGTTCTGTGAGCCAGGGACTGTGTGACCTCATTCCTGTGGTGTGGCCACTCTTGTCCTCGCTTGTCTCATTTACAGAGTGAGAAAGTTGGACGACATGACTTCCATCGCCCCTACAGCTTGGTGATTCTGCGATTTGCCTTCTTTCCACTTCATGAGTGTGACTCCCATAGGCATAGACAAAAAATTGTCAACGATATATATCTGTGCATATGGTGGACTCAATAAGGCGTTAATGGAATTAGTCAATGAAGGGCACTTTGGAAGGGAATCAGGATGACAGAAGCCTCCCTGTCTTTGAGCTTGCTCTTCTGTCTGCTAGTTCTTCACATGACAGACTCCTTATCACTGTTACTGCAGATCAGTCGTCACCCCCTGTGTTTACTTCTTCTGACCATTATAAAGTACAGTTCCCTGCCTGTGCCCCTCCAAAAGTATGTTCATAAAACTTCTCTGGGATATTCAATTTATTTAGTTGTACTGGTAATTATAAACACAATATTTTGATATCATGACTTGAACAGTGTACCTGTAGAAATTGAAAATTCAAGTGTAATGGATTAATTGATTTAAAGAGAATATTATTTTCAGATTAATTGCAGATGTGGATTTTACTGCTTGAAATATGTGCTAATTCCAGGGACTTAATGTTGAAAGCATTTGAACAGATTACAAATACTGACTTTAAATACATTGAATTTACTCTATTTTTCATCCATCATGCACAATCTATGATAATGCATATTCACTAACTCCCTATTACAGTAGTAAATTTACCCTCATAAAATTGGAATAGTCACTGTGATAGGGTAAGGATACTCTAAACTGTGAGCTTTCTTATTTTTTATGAGCTTGACAATTTTGATTTTGAGTGTTGACCAATAATTTTATAGAATGGTTTATCTGATATTGTTCACATAGTTAAACTAGAGTTATAGTTTCTTGGGAGAAAGACTACAGAGGTGAAATGTTATTTTTATGTAATAGAATTTTGCATTCCATTTATCATGATAGGATATTACGCTAATGACCTGAAATGTTACAATACAAATTTTATATTTGCAGTGGGAAAGTTTTAGTTTCTAAATTTATGTACATATTTAATATCTGCCTCTCCATAAAATAGAAGGTAAACTGTTTGTCTTATCTGTCACTCTGTCCCTGGGGTCTTGAAGAGTGTGGGGAACATAAGAGTAGGAGTGTGAGAAATGTTTGTTGAGTGAGTGAATGAAGGACTGAGTGTATCTTGTGTAAAGGTAGCTGAATCCCACCTCGACTCCACCTGAAGCCGAGGTTAATATGTAGAGTAACGTACCACGATGAGTGCTCTGAGTGTGAGTTTTAGTATCAAGGACAAGCCATCCTTTGAGCTTTAATACAAATCAACAGAAGAGGGGGCAGATGAGGAGTCTACAGAGGAATCTTAAACTGAGAGGTGGTCTTAGACTATAGTATTCAGAGTCAAACCAGAAAGATTTCAGTTTACTTAAACCCAGTCATAAAGATCAGCATGCGTCCCTTGAGAATCATATCCCATCAGTATTCAGTCAGAACAGAGAAAACAGAAGGAATTTTATGCCAGGAACTGGCTACTAAGATGTTAGAAGTTTGGAAAGCCAAAACAAGGATGTGAAAATTAGAGCTGGAGAGGCAGCAGGGACAGCGTCACTGCCCAGAACCCTTGTCCCTGTCGCCCTGGGGCTGTGGCTCCTGAAGTTGGGGTCTGAGGGACACGGCACCTGGCTGCTCCCACTGCTGTTGCAGATACTCTAGCAGACTGCCAGAGATGGAATAAACAGCGTCTTGTTTCTGCCTCTTACACTCTCTGTCAGTGTCGCTCTTCCCACTGACAGCAGGTGACTAACGGGCAGTCATCGGGCAAGGGAGCCTGGGGCGGGGTGTAATTACTGTTTCCCATGCCAGGAATAGAGAGGAGGCTTGGCTCAGAGACACCAGTCACATTGCATAAAGGGGGAATGAATGAAATAGAAGGCTTTATACAGTCAGTAAAGTCAATAAGCTTTTATTGAAAAACTACTATAAAACAAGGTATATAAATAATGCCTTGTGCTAAATGTTTGACATATTCAAAGTGTGTAAGATACAAGTCCTAGCTGCTGTAGGGACTGCTATAGTGGAAACAGCCACATGGGTAACTAAAAATATGCTAAGCAAGTGGTGGCTGTTCATATCCCAAAAATATAAACTGAGGACAAAAGGAGAAAGTCATTCACTTTAATGGGGGGTGGGGATCTGCTTAAAAATTGAACTCTGTAACCAGATTGGCTTAGTGTAAATTCTGGTTTTGTAACTTTTTTAGCTTAGGCAAGATTTTCAATCTCCTTATGCTTCAGGCTTCTCTGCAAAATAAGAGTAATTATAAAAAGATTAGCACCAACTTCAATAGATTATGAGAGTATGATGGAACCGTCCATATATAGCTAAAATAAAATATAGCAGACCTAGGACAAAATAAGGACTATAACTTCTCAATCATCTGCATCCATCTAATGTGGCCTGCTTCAATGATTACAGACAACAATTCTACATCTCTACATCTCTAGGCAAGTATATCTCACTAGTGGAAAATGAAATTTTAAAACTCAAGAATCCAACTGTGGCATTGCTTTATTTTAAGACTTGTTATTTTATTTTCATACAAAAATCATAAGTACATTAAACATCTACCTCTGGTTGCTCCCAAGTGGGTTTAGTATTGGAAATATTCTACATGTTCGTTAAAGTTTGAATAAAATTACCAATCAGTTGTTCCTTCTTTTATTAAGATTTTATGAAATTGTAGGAATATATGACTTCTTTAACACTGCATCATTCAGCTTTACTTACTGTAGCCAAAGCTAAGGGAAGTAAAGTTACATGTCCAATAGCTAACAACTACTTTGCTTAGTACTGGAAAAATAGACGAGATAAAGTCATTTTTTACATTAGTGTGCTTTCCACGTTTAAATCTTTTAATTTGCTTCTCATATTTGTTCTAGATAAGAAATGTTTTCTTTAATTATGTTTTTACTCTGAGGCTTAGTTTTTTTTTTCCCTTGCAGTGTTGGGGATCATACCCAGGACCTCACATATGCCAGGCCAGTGTTCTGTCACTGAACTACCCCCGCCATTTTTTATTAGTAATTTTTCACAACTGTGGTTTCTAGAAATTATTTTACTGTCCCCTTACTTCAGTGTGGATCTGTGCTTTTCAAAAGAGCTATTATGCACAGATTTTTCATTCAAATATTTAGCAATTTATACATATGCTTATTTTATTTTTGGAATGATGTTGTACATATATGCACAATGCCAAGCTAATTGCTTTTATTTACAATACAATTACAGTGAAACAGATTTTAAACATTCCAATATCCTAACTACTGTTTATCTGAAGTCTTAAACTCAGAAGTCAGTGACAAAAGAGTTCAAAACATTACTGGAAATGTAAAGGGAAAAAAATTCATCCCTTAGAAGCAACTCAATGTTTCAAAAGGAATGAATTTGAACATTACTCATTTTAATTATAGCCAAGGACAAGTTTCTGTGGCCCGGATTAGCAAGTATAACCAGGGATATTTGGTCTCTCTAAATATAAAAAATAAAAAGCAACCAACAAACAAAATGTCATTTGAAGGGATTAGGTATAGTAGAACAAACCATTATTATAGCAAAATGAAACAATGCCATTTAAGAGAAATAGCAAAGAAGCTCAGATATTTGTGAGTCGGGTTTACTATTAATTTAAGCATCGCCTTTGAAGCATGGAGACATTACTTGAAAGATATGATCCCATCATAATGAAACTTGAGAAATGAAATTTAGGACAACTCAGAAAGTCCTAAGAAATGTTTAGAACTCATAGAGGATATTAAATAGGAAGCAGCATGATCAGACGTGTGTGTGTGTGTGTGCGTGTGTGTGTGTGTGTGTGTGTGTGTGTGCGTGTGTGTTTTACTATAGATTGAACCCAAGGACATTCTACCTCTGAGCTACATCCTCAGCCCTATTTTATGACAGGGTCTCACTAAGTTTCTAAGTATTGACCTCAAACTTAACGATCTTCCTGTTTCAGCCTTCCAATACTGAGATGACAGGCGTGTGTGCCACAGTACCTGGTGAGAGTTCCATTTTAATATGGTAAAATGTAAAGTAGAAGAAATTTATTGAGACTATTATGAAACTACTAAAGAGATCCAGGTCAGGAAATGAAGTGAAGTCAGGCAAAAAGTCATTGAATTCTAGATATATTTTGAAGTTCTAATTTGCACAAAGTTGTGGACAATATTTTTCCATAAATGGGGCTATGATCTCAGCAAATCCTTCAAATAATCTGAGTAATAGAACCTATTTGAACATTGGTATAGTCAATATGTAAACTGTGTGGCCTTGAGCTATTAACTTTTAGAATTTGGTGTCAAAGAATAAGCCCTATGTCTTAGTGAAAGCTACATTAATATGATTTGATTTTGTTTATGTTATAAATTATAGTAACATGAAGAATAAGTATGTTTTGCCCTTTTTACATAAAAGCAAAAGAATGACACTTATAGTTGCTTAAAGGCAACTAACTGCATTTTTCCACTGTAAGAATTTTTTTCTGTTTTGGCTAATTCCGTATGAACATTACATTTCCATCATGGTTAATTTTATGCGTCAACTTGGTTGGGCTAAGGGATGCCCAGATAGCTGGCAAACATTTTTTTTTTTTTGTGAGCATGTCTGTAAGGATGTTTCCAGAAGAGATTAGTATTAGAATCTATAGATTGAGTGAGGAAGATTGTCCTTATCTATCATTCAATATATTGAAGTCTTGAATAGAACAAAAAGGCAAAGGAAGGGTGAATTTGTTCTTCTGCTTGAGCTGAGACATCCAACTTTCCTGCCCTTGAACCCAGACAGGGTCTTACATCAACAGTCTCCCCAGTTCTTAGACCTTTGTCCTTGGATCAAATTATACCACTGGCTTTCCTGGCTCACCAATTTGCAAACAGCAGATCATGGAACTTCTTGGTCTTTATGCTGCATGAACTAAATCCTATAATAAATTCTTTATCTATATAGATGTAGATACAGATGTAGCCTCTTGTCTTTATTTCTCTGGGGAACTCTAATATAGTTTCTGACAGTTCAAATGTATTTATTCTCAATATTCCTTTGGTGACCATCATAGATAGAATTAGATTCATACTTCTAACAAATGATCCAGAGTTATAAAAATGTTACTTATGGATGAAAATTCGAGGTAATTCTTAACTATAACTTCAATATAAATTTAAAAATAGAGGCACTATTTATAACATATTCACTGTTATAAAACAGTTGAAATGTTATATAAAGCAGGTAGAGAGTTATGCAATTTGAAATTTAAGAAAAAATCACATTATTTTATTTATTTTTATTTATTCTTTATTGATGTGTTGTAATTATACATCATTATTTTAAACTCATGTTTTATATCAGATCTCTAGCTGGTCAAGATATACTTATTCAATCACACCATCAATTATGAAATAAACACATTTTCTTGATTTTGTTTTCCTCTTTGGAAGACATGGCTATAGGTGGGGAAAGGAGTCACTTAAGTATATTTTACACAAGAATAATATTTGTAACCACAAACAATACTAAAATACGCCTTACTTTTAATGTAAATTTATCCATTATTACCATTTTATCTATGTAATGAGTGCATGGTCCCATGAGGCATGCAGAAATATATATGCATATACATGCATAGATAGATAGATATTTCAAAAACAATCCTATAGCATGAAAGACCTAATTGTTTTTGTGGACATTTATAACCTTCCAGTTCGCATTGATCTCAAGTTCCTCAACTAAGAAACTGATGCAGAAAGGTAAGGCCTTATTACAGGGCTCTACCCAATGCTGCTGCTGATTAGTTTCAAAAGATTTCCTCTGCAGATTTTCCACTGCCTTAATGTAGCTCAGAAGCACTTGGGATGAGACACCATTTCCTTTATTTATGGGAAGAGTTGCTAAGCTGGGCCACTATACTTACAATGACATTTTGCTTCGGAATGATAGAGAAAGAAAAATAACCAAGCCATTTGGCAGATGATTTCTGCATGATTATAAAACAAGGTCACCTGAAAAGTAATGTGTCCTAAGAGAATAGCAACAGTGGAAGCAATATTTAAAAGGGCAACCATTATCTCCAGGCATTGTGGACAATTTTTAGTAGAGAAACCTCTAATTTTGTTTTCAATGCTATTATTAATATTTTAAATAAATTATCACATGAAATAGGTTGTGAAATATTAAATTATGGCTTTCTCTGAGTAAAGTACTGGCTCATTCAGCCAACTGACTAGTCTTGATTTCAGCTGTATCTGAGAGATGCCAGGAGAGGTCACTGGGGGAGCAGAACTGAAACTGAAGCAAAGCTAGTTTCTCCCTATTCAAGTCCTCTTCTACTTTAAAAATACACAGAAACATTTTGTTTCTTAAGGAAGAAAATCTATATAGAATTTTCAACCCCCAAAGCTAATTCTGCCTTTGTTTTGTTGTACCCATATTCTGCCTACCCATGCCAATACTACTTAGCTCATTTTCCTGCCCAAGAAGCCATTTGGATTTAATTGGGGACTTTCTACAGAATTATTAGCTACAAATTTAAAAAAGTGAGAATGTGACAGAATTTTCTTCTCATAAAGCTTTAATGAAATTGAAGACACTATTTCTCAATATAAATTCTACTTATATGTTTTGCTTTTATAGTATATTGAATGACACTTTTATTTTTATAATTATTAAAATAAACACACAAGTACTAAAAGGAGATAACTGTGTATTTGAATGTTTCCATCCATTTTTTTGTGGGGGGGGAGATTCATCTCTTGTGCATCCACTTTTTATTTAAACTCTATGAGTCTATGAGTTCATCCTAGGCAAAGAAAACATTGAATTAAATTTACATATAGATAATACTCAGTTTTCTTGAATACAACTGACAGCAATTATAATAAAGTATAAATATAAAGAAAAACAAATGGATAGAAAATGCATGAAGGCCAAATAAAATTACTTATTTGGGAGACTACCAACTGTTATCAAAAATTAATTTTAACCTCTCTCACACTATGGTATCACCCAGAAAAGGTGAAGCCAAATATCACACGAGCATTAAGATAAGACATCATTCTTTTTTTGTGTGTGTGTGGTACTGGGGATTGAACCCAGGGGAGTTCTACCTCCGCGCTACACCCCCGGCCCTATTTTTTATACTTTATTTTGAAACCGGGTCTCACGAAGTTGCGGAGGGCCTCACTAGGTAGAGAGAGAGAGAGAGACAGAGAGACAGACAGAGAGAGAGAGAGAGAGAGAGAGCTGAGGCTGCTGGCCGCGAACCAGGATCCTCCGGTCTCCGCCTCCCAAAGTACTGAGATTACAAGCGTGCACCACCACACCCAGCTGATAAGACATCATTCTTATCTAATTCAAGAGCCAATGGAAACTTCTTAGGCATTGGGATGATGAATACATTTAGCTGGAGAAGAGTTATCTGATTTGTCAGGCCACTAAAATATCAAAAAAATGCCAGTTTGCAGAGATAACATGTATATAAAAAGATGAATATAAAAACTATTTGATGGAGGCGGGCGTGGTGGCACATGCCTGTAATTCAAGTACTTGGGAGGCTGAGACAGGAGGATCGCAGATTCAAGGCCAGTCTCATCAACATAATGAGACTCTCAGCAATTTAATGAGACCCTGTTTCAAAATAAAAAAATAAAATGGGGCTATGGGTGTGGCTTGAGGTAGAAGTGAGGCAGGGCAAAGGACCTGGGAACTGGAAGGAAAAAGGCCATCTTCATGCCTTCTGTGGGGCTGGGGGAGGTAACAGGAAGTGAGAGACTGGTGGGCGCCAGGGAATCAGGGCCCTGGCCAGCCCACAGATAAACATTCAAATTAAGGATCAAAATTGTGCAAATGTCATTGGTTCCTCAAAACCCGATTCTGACCAATCCTAAAAGGGCAGATAGAAACCCTCAGTAAGGTTTAAAAGCCCACCTCACAAGAGCTTCGAGGTCACTCTCTTTCTGGGACCTCCCCCCACTTGGGAGGGGAGCTGCTTTGTCCTCTATCTTTCCCTGACTTAAAATAAACTTTCATATTTCTATACCCTTCACTAGTCCTTGGACTTCATTTGTTGAAATCCACTAGACAAGAACCCTAAAAGAGGAGACACCCCTGTTTCAGAATGCCCCTGGGTTTATTCCCAATTACCCTCCTCCCCCCCAAAAAAGTATGTGATAACCTAGATCCACATGGAAAAATATTTAGCTTTTTATCCTCTAGAAAAATTTGTAAAAATAATCGACTAACTTGTTTTCAGGAAAGAAAAACAAGAAAAGACAAAAAGTCTTGGATGGTGTAGAAGGAAGAAAGAGCAGATTAAAGGAAAGAAAGAATTGCAATGCGAGGAGAAAGCTACACATAGCAAGAGAGAGAAATTTGGAAAGAGGGAAGAGGTGAAAGACTAGTGTGTCCAAGACGGAGAGAGTTCCAAGTGAAAAGTTCAGGACAGGACCAGAATTCTGGAGAATAAAAAAAAAAGATATAATCTAACTCCTTTTAAGATGAGTTAATGTTGTTTATTTGGGCTCTGTACTTCTAAGAGTAATATGTCTACAGTTACTTCATTGATTAGTCCTGTTTATAATAATAAAGATGGTGCTGATGAGAGCTAACATTTCTAAGAATCTGCTAAGTTTCAGGAATTGTGCTAAGCACTTCACATGCATTGTCTCTTGGAACACTTGCAGGAATTCTGAAAGAGTCTGCAGATGAGTAAACTAACATTGAGAGCCATGAGGAAAGTGCTATTGGCCACTGGGCTTGCAAGGATTTGTAAAGACAGACTTTGCATGGTTGACTTCCAGCTTCAAAGCCAGTGCTGGGACTGGCTCTGCTTTCTCCTCAAAGAAAATGCTCCATTCTAGAAGGAATACTCAATTTAACTCACTGGGTATGTTTTTTAAATTTTGAGACGCTATGATAGTCATGCTTCTAACTTTGGCTTATAACAGAATTACGAATCAAAGACAAACATTTCCCTATCTCTTCTGAAGGAACCCTGAAGTTTATACCATAAATGGTGTCTTTGCAGAAGGAGAGAGAAACACAAGAGATACTCAATTTTGCAAAATGAAAAGAGGAAGAAAGAAAAAAAAGGGAGAAAGAAAGAAAGGGGGGGGGAAACAAAAAGAGAAGAAAACCAAGGAAGGAAAGTCCAAAAGTGAGAGACATTGAAAATTATTGAAATATGAATTGCACATATTCTCTCACAAGAAGACACTTGCTAGCTGATGTTTGAAACCAAGGATGCATAGTTATGGGACATGAAGAATATCTGGGAAATTATTTGGGAAATAATAGCTAAAACTGAACACATATGAATTAGACACTTTTCTGTGTGTGTGTGTTAGCGTGTGTGTGTGTGTGTGTGTGGTGCTAGTGATTGAACCCCAGGAATTCTACTTCTGAGCTACACCCCCAGACCTATTTTATTTTTTATTTGTAAACAGGGTCTCGCTAAGTTGCTGAGGCTGACCTTGAACCAGTGATCCTCCTGTCTCAGCCTCCCAAGTACTGGGATTACAAATGTACACCACCTAGTCCAGCTGAATTAGACACTTTTCTAACCTTTACATATGTTACCCAGTTTAAAGTAACATATGTAACATAAACTTCATCCTATACTTACTTTAACAGATGAGGAAACTGATTCTCAGAAACCTAAGAAGTAGTCACTGAACCTCACAGTTAACAGCCGCAAAGCTGGGATGTAAAATCAGTGAAACATCTTCAGGGTCGCTGGTGTAAAAAAAAAAAAATCCATAAAATCTGAAAATAGAAATATTAGCTAATGCCGTTAAATCTTCTTATTGTTTTCACTGAAGCATCATTGTTTTGAGTATGGTAGAATAATTCCTCTGAAATAATTAATGTCTATAAAAATCACTTACGGACTGCTATGGCTTGAATATGGTTGGACTTTATCCTCCAGGGGTTCCTGTGGTGGAGGCTTGCTCCTCAGTGAGGCCATGTGGGAGGAGGCTGACCTTTAAAAGGCGGGGCTTAGTGACACGTCCCATTATCAGCAGTTGGTAAACTAGAGACCTGGGGGAGCTGATGAGTACTTCCAGTCTGAGTCCCAAAGCCTGAGAACCAGGAGAACTGATGGTTAAACTCTAATTTGAAAGCTGGCAGGCTCAAGACTGAAAAAGAGCCAATGTTTCATTTTGAGGCTGAAGGCCAGAAACAAAACAAAAGAAAACAAAACATATCTCAGCTCCAATGAGTCAGGAAGAGCTTCCTCTTATTCACAGGAGGCTCAGCATTTGTGTTCTAGTTCAGTCTTCCACTGATTAGATGAAGCCCACTGCATTAGTGAGCACAATCTTCTTTGTTCAGTTTACTGATTAAAATGTTGCTCTCATCCAAAGCCTTCAGAGACACACCGAGAATAACATTTGATTAAATATCTGGGCACCCATGGTCCAGTCAAGTTGATATGTAAAATCATGCTTCACAGGCTTTGAAAACTTCAATTAATATATTATAAGCAGTTTATACAGAAACATGTCAGTTTTGTAGACATTTTCAAATCTTGAATGAATCATGCTGTAGAGAACCTGACAAGCCATACCAGGTCCGAGTTCACAGCTTCAGGCGATCAGCATTGACAACCCTATTCTTATTCTTCTGATGTCCAACACGGGGTGCTAAGCATTCGTTTACTATATGATTACTACTCTTAATATTTATTAGTTACCTACTTTTGTGAAGAAAAGTAGAGTAATCTTCCTTTACTAATAAAAACAGGTTGAAAAGCTGGAAATGATTATTTATAAGTGAGTAGCTACACAGCATAGTAATAACAACAGTGGCACCGAAACTTTGAGTTCAAATCTTAGTTCTCCAACCTCTAAACTCTTTGTGGAATTACTTAACCTTCAAAGTTGCAGTTTCTTTCTCTAAAAATATGAAAAAATAGGTTTTCCTCACAAGATTATTAATTGAAAGAGTACAGAAGGTTCCTATCCCAGTGCTTGCCACATAGTACCATATCTATACTTTTGTTATCACCATTTCTAACTTTTTTTAAAATACGTTGTTATTCTCATTATATTTAGAGTGCATGAAATGTGCACTCTAATGTGCACTTTTTAAATATGTGTCCCACAAGATTCAAGATGGTGACAAAATAGGGGCCCCTAAATGAGTCTGTCTCAAAATCGCCTTGGGGGCTCAGAACTGAACAACATCGCACATTCATAGAAGAACCAAAACCCAATATCCAGTAACCTGAGTACGACTACACAGACACAGAGTCTACCAGCTACAGAATCCCACAGAAAACTGCAATCCTGTGTTGGCAGAATCAGAAAGGAACCATCTTCCCCTGGACCCTACAGACGGGGCTAAAAGCCCCCCCCCCACCGCCAGCAAATCAGGACGAAGAACCGGAGCACAATTCTATGAGTGGTGGCCATCCCAACAGCAGATCATGAATACCCCTCAAAGGCTGCTCTAGCGTGGGCTCCTGCCAGAGCCAGGTGCCTCCCCCCCCACTGCTCCACGAGCCGTGCGATCCCCAACACCCTCCGGTGCCATCACCCAAGACCTGCGTGACCCCCTGCGCCGCCCCTCGGAGCCATGCACCCTCCAGCACTGCCTCCCGAGACCCGGAGCCCATGCCTCCCTCGGGCCCAGGCCCCGTCCTCTGTGCCGTGCCTTGGAGCCCACGCACCCTCAGGCACCGCCACTTGAGACCCAGAGCCCACGCCCCCCTCAAGCACGCGCGATCTCAGTGCCACACATTGGAGCCTGGGCACCCTCCGGCGATGCCACGGAGACCCAGAGACTGCGCACATCCCTTGGGGCCCATGCAATACCCAGCACCTGCACCTTGGAGACTGGGCACCTTCCGCACCGACACCCAAGCCTCGGAGCCTGCACCCAATGCCACGCCTCGAAGTGTGCCACATGTGGCACTACCCAAGCTCTGGAGCCCGTGTGCCCCCCCCCCCCACACACAAACACACTGCGCCCCGGTCAACCAGACGGGAGGGAACCACAGCCTGCAGCGTACTGACCCAATTCGGTCTACAAGAACCATCAGGAGGTCTTATACATAGAAAGGAAGATGATGCAGAGGCAACAGAAACACAAAATTGCAAACACTGAAAATACGAGAATGAGGAACAGTGAGGAAACAAGAAACACAATGCATCAACAAGTGGGATTACTGATACTGACCTACAGGAAATGCAAGATGGAGAATTCCGAATTTTGATCTTCAGAATGATGAAAAGCCTCAAAGAAAGCATAGAGGAGATGAAGGAGGAAATTGAGGCTCTAAGAAAGAATCAGAAAGAAACTCTGAATGAAATGAAGGAGTCAATACACTAATTAAAGACTGCAATAGAAACCAACTCTAGCAGGCTCGACCACATGGAAAACAGGGTATTACTCCTGGAAGACAGTTCATTCAAAACTGAAAACACAGTAAGTGATATACAGAAGATATTATAACAACACACCTTGACCATCCAAGAAATACAGAACAATACAAGACGTCCTAATCTAAGGATAAAAGGCATTGAAGGTTTAGAAGCACAGACCAAGGGTATCAGAAACCTCTTCAAAGAAATAATTTCAGAGAATTTTCCAAACATAAAAAACGATTTGGACATTCACATACAGGAGACATATAGAACATCGTTAAGACAGGACCAAAGAAGGACCTCCCCATGCCATGTAATAATTAAAATGACTAACATAGAGGCCAAAGCAAGAACAAAAGAACGAGTGACATACAGGGGCAAAGCAATAAAAATCACCCCAGACTTCTCAACCCAAGTCAGGAATGCCAGGAGGGATTGGTATGAAGTACTCCGGACCCTGGAAGAAAACTTCCAACCAAGACTGTTATATCCAGCAAAGCTATCATTTAAAATTGATGGAGAAATAAAAATGTTCCATGATAAGCAAACACTAAAAGAATTCATGAAGACCAAGCCGACACTACAGAAAATCCTAAAAGAAATAAATCACAAAGAAGGAAAAACAAGCAATTTTCAGAACCACAGGAGAGGTGAACTCCACCAGGTAGGCAACTAAACAAGGAGATATGTCACTACAGCAAACATAAAATAGAACTCAAATGATAGGAAACAAAAACATATCTCAATAATAACATTGAATGTCAAAGGACTCAACTCCCCAATTAAAAGGCATAGACTGGCAATGTGGATTAAAAAGCATAACCCAACTATATGCTGCTTACAAGAAACTCACCTTCTAGCCAAAGATATTCATGCACTAAAGGTGAAAGGGTGGAAAAAGATATACCATGCAAATGGAGATCAAAAACAAGCAGGGGTAGCAATACTTATATCTGACAAAACAGACTTTAAGCTAAAACACATCAGAAGAGACAAAGCAGGACACTTCTTACTAATAAAAGGAACAATCCAACAAGAATATTTAATAATAGTAAACATGTATGCCCCAACTGTGGGTGCACCCACATATATAAAACAAAGTCTTTGGGACATCAGGTCTAAATAGACCCAAACACAATAATATTGGGAGACTTCAACACAACACTCATGCCACTAGATTGATCCTCTGGACAAAAGATGAATAAAGAAGACTATAGACTGAATGGATCTAATAGACACCTACAGATTATTTCAACCAGCAACACCTGAATACACATTTTTCTCAGCTGCTCATGGAACATTCTCCAAAATAGACCACATACTAGGTCACAAAGCAAGCACCAGCAAGTTCAAAAGATGTGATATAATTCCCTGCATCTTCTTAGATCACAACGGAATGAAACTGGAAATTAATAACTGGAAGACCAAAAGTGATCACATAAATACATGGAGACTGAATGATACACTTCTGAACGAGGACTGGATCAGAAAAAAATAAGGGGAGAAATAAAAAATTCCTGGAATTAAATGAAAATAGAGACATGGTGTACCAAAATCTCTGGGACACTTTGAAGGCAGTGTTAAGAGGAAAATTTATAGCACTGACTGCCCACATAAGAAAAACAGAAAGCATCCAAATAAATAACCTAATGACACATCTCAAGGATCTTGAAAAACAGGAACAGCCGAAGCCCAAAGCCAGTATAAGGCAGGAGATAACTAAAATCAGAGCAGAAATTAATGAAATAGAGAATAAAAAAATACAAAGAATCAACAAAACAAGAAGCTGGTTCTTTGAAGATTAACAAGATCGACAAACCACTAGCTAACCTAGCCAAAAGAAGGAGAGAATCAACCCAAATTACCAAAATCAGAAATGAAAAAGGGGACATCACCACAGATACTGGAGAAATCCAGAGGATCATATGAAACTTCTTTGAAAACTCATATTCCAATAAACTGGAAAACATAGAAGAAATCGACAGATTTCTAGACACATACAACCTACCTATATTGAACTAAGAGGATATAGAAAACCTGATTCAATCAATAGCAAGCACAGAGCTAGAAACAGCAATAAAAAGTCTGCCATCAAAGAAAAGCCCAGGTCCAGATGGTTTTCCAGCCGAATTTTACAAAACCTTTATAGAATAACTAAACCCAATACTTCACAAGCTATTCCGTGAAATTGAAAGAGATGGAATTCTTCCAAACTCTTTTTACGAGGCCAACATCACATTAATACCAAAGACAAATAAAGATACCTCAAGGAAAGAAAATTACAGACCAATATCATTAATGAACATAGACGCAAAAATTCTAAATGAAATACTAGCCACATGCACATTCAAAACCATATTGAGAAAATCGTACACCATGACCAAGTTGGTTTCATCCCAGGAAAACAAGGCTGGTTCAACATATCCAAAACAATACATGTTATCCACCACATAAATCTAACTAAAAACAAGAATCACATGATGATTTCAATAGATGTGGGAAAAGCATTTGACAAAATTCAATACCCATTCAGGTTAAGAACTCTACAGAAAATCAGAATAGAAGGAACATACCTCAACATCATTAAATCAATATATAAAAAACCCAAAGCCAACATCATATTGAACGGGGGGAAATTGCTGGAATTCTCCTTAAAATCAGGAATAAGACAAGGATGCCCACTATCACCACTTCTTTTCAATATAGTCCTTGAAACTCTTGCCAGAGCAGTAAGACAAGAGGATATTAAAGGAATTCAAATAGGAAAAGAAGAATTAAAATTATCTTTATTTGCAGATGATATGATCCTATGTCTAGAAGACCCAAAGAACTGAACCAAAAATCTACTAGAGCTGATTAACAAATTCAGCAAAGTAGTGGGATACAAGATCAACCTAAAAAAATCAGTAGCTTTCATATATGCCAACCATGAATCCAGTGAGAAAGAAATCCAGAAAACAATTCCATTCACAATAACTTCAAAACCAATCAAATACCTAGAAATAAGCTTAACCAAAGAGTTAAAAGACCACTACAATGAAAACTATAGAACACTGAAGAAAGAAATTGAAGATCTTAGAAGATGGAAAGATTTCCCCTGCTTTTGGATAGGAAGAATAAATATTATTAAAATGGCCATTCTGCCAAAAATGATAAACAGATCAATGCAATCCCTATCAAAATACCAACATCATTTTTCACAGATCTAGAAAAATCAGTCATTAATTTCATATAGAGAAACAAAAGACCCAGAATAGACAAAGCAATTCTCAACAATAAGAACCATGCAGGAGGCATCACTATCCCTGACTTCAAATTATACTACAGAGCTACAGTAATAAAATCAGCATGGTATTGGCACAAACATAGACACATAGACCAGTGGAACAGAATAGAAGATACAGAAACAAGTCCACAAACTTATAGCCAATTGATTTTCGACAAAGGTGCCAAACACATACATTGGAGAAAGGACAGTCTTTTCAACAAATGTTTCTGGGAAAACTAATTATCTACCTGTAGAAAAATGGAACTAAATCCTTACCTCTCACCCTGCACAAGAGTCAACTCGAGATGGATCAAAGGCCTGGAAGTTAGACCAGAGACTGTGAAATAATTAGAGGAGGGCATAGGATCAACACTCCAACATATAGGCATAGGTAGAAACTTCCTCAACAAGACCTCAAAAGCACAGGGAATTAAAACAAGAATTAATAAGTGGGATAGCATTAAACTACAAAGCTTCTGCTCATCAAAGGAAACCATCAGGAGCCTAAAGAGAAAACCTATGGAATGGGAAAAGATCTTTGCAAGCTATCTGACAGAGGTCTAATATCTAGGATATACAAAGAACTTAAAAGACTTTACACTAAAAAATAATCCTATCAAGAAGTGGGCAACTGAAATGAATAGACAGACACTTTACGAAAGAAGAGATACAAATGGCCAATAGGCAATGAAAAAATATTCAACATCATTAGCAATCAGGGAGATGCAAATCAAAACTACTCTAAGATTTCATCTAACCCCAATTAGAATGGCAATCATTAGGAAGTCAAACAACAACAAATGTTGGTGAGGATATGGGGAAATTGGGACTCTTCTACACTGTTGGTGGGATTGCAAACTAGTTCAACCACTATGGAGATCAATGTGGAGATTCCTCAGAAAACTGGGAATGGACCCACCATATGATCTGGCTATACCATTACTGGGTATCATACCAAAGGGTATGAAACTAGAAAACTATGTTAATATATGCATACCCATGTTCATAGCAGCACAACTCACAGTGGCCAAATTATGGAACCAACCTAGGTGTCCATCAACAGATGAGTGGATTACAACATTATGGGAAATACACACAATGGAATTCTACTCAGCAATAGAAAAGAACAAAATAACATAATTTACAAGAAAATGGAAGGACCTGGAGAACATTATATAAAGTGGGATTAGCCAAGCATTAATATGCGCAACCTAGGGAGTAGTGCAGACACAAAAGGGACTCCTGATGATAGTGGAGAACCCTCAGTGGAGCAAGGGAAGTGGTATAAGGAAAGGGGAAGGGCAAGAAAGAAGTGTATCAATGGAATTACTATCATAAACAATGTGTACATATGAGAATATACCAACGTCATTCTTGGTACTCCATATGGGGAGCAGGAGGCGGGGGGGGGGACACTAAGAGCTGTATGCATGTATGTTAATATCAAATTGATATTCATTGTGATGTGAGACTACAATGTACCAATAAAAGCATGTTTAAAAATAAATAGATAAATTAGTAAATAAATAAATAAATAAATAAATAAATAAATAAATATGTGTCCCACATTGGAACAAAGTCCATGTCCTATGTCCTCAAAGAACAAGTTCCAGAAGAAAACACTAGGTTGTATTCAGTAGTAAGATATTTGTGAATACATTTATAATGGGATACCACTTAAATGGATATTTAATTATCATCTCTTTAAAAAAAAAACTCTATTGATGATACTTGGCAGTTTAACAAGGTCTTTCTTTCATTCTTTTTTTTTTTTTTTTTTGGTACTGGGGATTGAATCCAGGAATATTCTACCTCTGAGCTATACCCCTAGCCCTATTTTATTTTTTGTTTTGTAACAGGGTCTTGCTAAGTTACCATGTGCTGGCCTTGAACCTGCAATCATCCTATCTAAGCCTCCCAAGTACTGGGATTACAGTGTGTACCACTGTGCCTGGCTACAAGTTGTATTTCTTATGTATAAATTCTTTTATAGGTTACATTCCATTAATGTTTAATTCTGTTCATTTTATGTCTGAAGGAGAATTCATAGTGAACAAGAATATGTGATTTAGGGTAATTTTGTGTTTGGGATCATTTATCTACAGCTATTCCGGATAAAGAATTTTGAGAATGAAAACTGTCAATTTTTTGAAAGGAATGATTATCATGTTTATCTACTTGTAAAGTACCTTTAAGATGATAATTTAAATGTTCAGTAACTAATAAGTTTCTAGCTAGGTGTGGTGGCACACGCTTGTAATCCCAGTACTTGGGAGGCTGAGACAGGAGGATCTCAGGTTCAAGGCCAACTTCAGCAATCTAATGAGGCCCTCAGCAACTTAGTGAGTCCCTGTTTCAAAAATAAAAATTAAATAGGGCTTGGAATGTAGCTCAGAAGTAGAATGCCCCTGGGTTCAATTCCCAGTAACACACACACACACACACACACACACACACACACACACACACACATTTCTGCTTTTCTATTAAACTCATCAAGAGAACATTTCTAAAGATATTCGTTGACAAAAACAGGTTCATTTTGTAGTCTTGGTGATTTTTTATACTTTTATTGGTGCATTGTAATTATACATCATCGTGAGATTCAAGGTGATATATAAACACATGCATGTATCACTTGATGTATTTCCCTTTGTATCCCACCGTGTTCCCCCTTCCTCCCTCCCCATACACATCAGTGAAGTTGGTAGTAATACTTTCATGTATGGATATAACCTTTTTTGAACTGTTCCTTCCCCAAGCCTCATTTTTCCCTTCCCTACCTTCCTCTCCCAGTCCCCTTCCACTATTCTACTAGTTTCCCACCTCATTTGACTGAAGTTCCTTTTGCTTGCTATTTTCATTCTATATTCCTCATATGAGAGAAAACATATGACCCTTGACTTTCTGAGACTGGCTAATCTCACTTAGCACAACATTCTTTAGTTCCATCCATTTTCCTGCAAATGGCATAATTTTGTTTTCCTTTATGGCTGAGTAAAAATCCATTGTTTGTATATACCATAGTTTCATTATCCATTCATTTGTTGGTGGAAACTTGGGTTGGTTCCATAACTTGGCTATTGTGATTTGTGCTGTTATAAACATGGATATGCAATGTATCTCTAAAGTATTCTGACTTTAATTCTTTTAAAAAGATACTGAGGAGTGGTATAGCTGGGTCATATAGTGATTCCATTCTGAGTCTTTTGAGGAACCTCCATACTGATCTCCATAGTGGTTGAACTAATGTACACTCCCACCAACAGTGTATGAGTTCCTGTGTCTCCACATCCTCACCAGCATTTATTATTATTTGTATTCTTGATGATTGTCATTCTAATTAGAGTTTGATGGAATTTCACATAGTTTTGATTTGCATTTCCCTGATTGCAAATGATGTTGAACATTTTTCATATATTTTTTGGCCATTTTTATTTCTTCTCTTGAGAATTATCTATGCATTTCAATAGCCCATTTATAGTGCACAGTTCACAATAGCCAAATTACGGAACCAACCTAGGTGTCCATCAACAGATGACTGGATTAATGAATTATGGAGTATACACACAATGTAATTCTACTCAACAATAAAGAACAAAATTATGTCATTTGCAGAAAAATGGATGGACCTGGAGAACATTATGTTAATTGAGATTATCCAGACACAGAAAGTGAAGGGTCATATGTTTTCTCTCATATGTAGAAGCTAGGGAGTAATCGGGATAACAGAGGGACTCCAGATAATGGAGGAGAAACTCCAGTGGAGCCAGGGAGGTAGTTTAGGGGAAGAGGTGGGGAGGAAGAGGGAGAATCAATGAAGGAATCACTTCATTGACATTATAGACATATGTGAGAATACCAATGTCAATCTCAATATCCTGTACTGGGAAAGGGGGTGGGGAGGGAGCTAAGGGAAAGCCCACCAAGTACTGTGTGCAGGTATATCAATACCACTCTGAACTACATTATAATGTGAGACTATAATGCACCAATAAAAGTATTAAAAAAGAATATGAAAAGACTGCCTATGTTCTTGGATAGGCTAGAATAAATGTTGCCAAAATAGCCATATTACCAAAAACTACCTACAGATACAGATTCCATGCAATTCTTATTAAAGTATCAATATCATTCTTCAGGGATCTAGAAAATAAAAAAGGTCTTAGTGATTTTCTAATGTAGCAACGAGGTTTTGTCAACATTCCCTAGGACTGTAGGAACACTTGACAAGTACCATTTACCTATGAATGACTTCCTATTGTAAGGAAAAATTCTTATAAAGAGTAAAGATGCCGGGCGTGGTGGCGCAAGCTTGTAAACCCAGTACTTTGGGAGGCAGAGACCGGAGGATCCAGGTTCACAGCCAGCCTCAGCTCCCTCTCTCTCTCTCTCCCTGTCTCTCTCTCTCTCTCTCTCCTTAGTGAGGCCCTCCACAACTTTGTGAGACCCAGTTTCAAAATAAAGTATAAAAAATAGGGCCGGTGGCATAGCGCGGAGGTAGAACGCCCCTGGGTTCAATCCCCGGTACCACACACACAAAAAAAGAGTAAAGATGTGTTATTTCTATAACTACTCACTTGACATTTAACAAAAGATAGTGCTCCTAATCTTTCAGGAAAGAGCTTAGTGAAATACACATCCAAGAGCAGACATATGCTGGCATTCAGGTGAAAGGGGGAAATAGCTATTTTGCCTCCCCCGTGCCTTACTTGCAAGACTTACATAAACATTCACACCACAAAAATAAAACATGATTTCAAGACTGAGAATGATGTGCTATGCATAGAATTGTGATAAACGGACGCAGCAGCAACAAAAAGCTGTAAAATTTATAGTCTGTTACTATTGATGCATAAGAGTAAGGCAAAAATATGTGATTAGTGAGCAAATTCCTGGTTTTCAAGTATGGGAGTGGTGTGTGTGTGTCAGTGTGTATAGGTGTGAACATATTGGTGAATTTAAAGGTTAGGGCAGTTTCATTTATACCTGTCGTCCCGCCATATTTCCTTCATAAAAGTTCTGTGCCTTAGGGGACATTAAACAGCTTATAGAATGGGATCTGATTTTTGCATATGAACAAAATCATTCTGGCATCCTATAAAGTATAGGTTGGGGGAAAAAGAGGCAATTGAACTACTCTGTAGAATCTACTTGTCTATTTTGCGTGCATTTAAAGATACCTGAAGTTACTGTTTCACACCTAGCTCAGCTGACATAATATGCCATAAAAGTCATTCCGAAGAATGCTTTTAAATGGTACCTTAAAATCACACAGAAACAAGTCTAATTAAATGCTGTGGGGGACAAATATGCTATGCATGATACAACTTATAAAAGGAGGACTAGGATGACCCAGGGGGTAAAGAAACTTCCCCAGAGGCCCTAATTGTAGATTGCATCCACCTTGCTTAATAAACACTGCCTGGTTCAGGGAACTGGGTGTTGAAGGAGAGCGCTGCATGCTCTCAGAGGGAACGGGAGGTGAAAGGATTGTGGTTCTGGGACTGAAAAGATCCCAGTGTGACAGACATATAGAAAAAAGGCGACATAGGATCAGAGTGGAAAGGTGGGTAGAGTTTGGGTTAAGGATTTAAACACACACAAACATACACACACACATATATATGCACACATATGTGTATATATATATATATATTCTTAGAAAAAAGATAAGTCACTGTAGGTTTTAGAGCAGAGGATGGGTGATAACTATATAATTGGGCCTATAAAAGCATACTACAGTTTCTGGGTAAAGAAGGGATAATTCAGAGGCTGTGTGTGTAGGATGTAGTAGTCTAGATGAGAGAGAACAGGGACTTGGAATAGGATGCTCGTGGATGGGATGGAAAGACTGAGGCAAATTTAATAAATGCTAAATAGAACCAACAGGAACTGAATACTAAATAGAATCAACAGGAACTGGTAATGTCAAATATGGGTATGCTAGTTTTCTCTTGCTGCATAACAAATTAGTGTGTGTATAGTGTGTGTGTGTGTGTGTGTGTGTGTGTGTGTGTTACCGGGAATTGAACCCAGGGGCATTCTATCTCTGAGCTCCACCCCTAGCCCTATTTTCTATACTTTATTTCGAAACAGGGTCTTACTAAGTTGCGGAAGCCTCACTAAGTAGCTGAGGCTGGCCGGAAACCCGGATCCTCTGGTCTCAGCCTCCCAAGTACTGGGATTACAAGCATGTGCCACCATGCCCGGCTACAAATTACCATATATTTGGCAACTTAAAACAATATCCATTGATATGGTCACAGTTCTATAGGTCAGAAGTCCAGCACAACGTGGCTAAAATCATCTGTAGACTCTGGGGTGGAGGGAACCACTTGCAAGCTCATTTATGTTGTAAACAGAGCAACAGCAAGGTTTCTACAGCCTTGTGATTATAAAATTGAGGTCCCCATCATCTTGTTATCTGTCAGCTAGAGGCTGCTTTCAGTAACTATGGGGCACTTGCATTACTTTCCATGTGACATGACCACCTTTATCTTCAAGGGTAAATAATCTCCCCACAGTCATGGAGAGGAGATAATCAAAGGACCTGGTCCACTGGGGACCTTTGAGAATTCTACCGACCACTGAGATTTAGGGTATGTCGACAATAACATCTAGGTACTATCCTTGGTTTATTGGGTAAATGGTGATACGATTTCCTAAGATAGCATGAGTTAGTTTTATATATATTTGAGTTTTAGAATTTTTCTGTAAAGAAGCATCCAAGTGGTAATATTGATTTGCATTATGTGTTAAGTTCTCAGAACTCTTAGAACACTAATATAAACTATGGATTTTTAAGTGTTTGCTACATTTTCCAAACACATTTGATCAAAGAAAATTGATTGTATAAAGCACCAAAGGTCTTTATACAATGGAAAAAATTGCCCTAGGATATAATTCAGAAGAGAGAATATGAAGAATGTCATCAGTCTGGAAAAGCCTGAAGATTATTTTGTTATCTGTGAAGGAAATGAAGAAAGACTCTGTAGTATTACATGACATTTTCAGGAATATTATATAATTTAATAAAAAGTCTTAGAAAATAAGCAAACTTTCAAGGAGCTTACTGTTTTTGTGTTATTTTAGGTCATTAAGGTAAATGTAGTTCTGGAGTTTATTTCTCTGGACCAGTTTAAATACAATGAAATTTTTCTGAGAATATGGAATGAAAGAAAGTTCCTTTTTTTCTTTAGGAAGCTAATATTTTGTTGTTATGACCTCTAGTACAATTGTTTGTGGCCTGTGAAAATATACTGGAGTAACAAGAGAAAAAAAGTCCTGAAGGGTAAGTTGTACTAATTTATGAGAAATGTGTGATACGTGACAAAATAAACCAGTTAAGAAGAGATGAAAACTCTGAAGTCCTAGGATCTGTTTTATTCTCTCAACTTAATAGTCCTTGTAGGAAAGAAAAATAGAGTAGATAAATAGGAAGGGGAGAATGTTCCAGCAGCAGTGAAGCAGCACCAGCTTTTGTGAGGAGGAGCCAGGCTGGCCCATGGGGAGGCACAGAGCATGCTCTTGCATCTACCCTAACTATAGACAAAGAATGGTCTCAGGGAGAGCAATGGTGCAGCCCCGATGGGAATGTAAAGCAACAAGGAAATAAGGACCAAATTCTCAATCCTTAAAACATACATAATTGCTTGACTTAAAATTAGCTGAAGTCAATTCATTCTCAGCAATTGCAAACCCAAAGATTTATTTCCTGTGTAATTTTTTACTCTTTTATTATGAAAAACCCCCACAAATTTATCACTGTGTGCAGTCATAGTTTGTTTTTGTTATGTCACAAACCCTAAATAAACAATAAAAATTACATCTGATTCATAACTATGCTTTTTATAAGCCAAAGAATTGAGAAACAGTGACAGTTTCAAAACTTTGTATTAAATAGCAACACTTCCATTAGAAAATTAGTAAAAGTAAATGAGTTCACAGAGTTAATTTTCATGATGCGGGGATTCCAAGCCTGTAGATGACTACTCTATTTCATTAATGTGTTATTCATAACTATAGTGGGTCATGGCTTTGTGGGGTGAAGTAGTCTGTATCTGCCTAAATAGCACTGCCAGCTTCTACCATGGTTCAGGGAGCAGAACCATTGCCCACTTCATGTTATTGTACAAAATGTTGAATCAAGCAATTGAAAATCCTAAAGCAGTTTTGACCCATGTATTAATGAATGCCCAACCTTTTTGTACTTAACAATTTCTATTGGTGATTCTATGTCTTAATAAGTTGTGACAAGTAAAAAGGGCTGAGACTTTACCCCTCCCGTAATAATTTAATAACATGAGCACTACTATACTTCCTAATATTGATCTGAGCAAGAAAAAAGACAAGTTAGAAAAGTGGAAAACATAACAAGGATTTGGAGACCAGCAAATTATATTAAATTACTGATTAATTATCCTATAGCAGGTCTTTTTATTCAATAGCTAGAAAAGAAGTTGTGAGCAGGAAGGGCAGTGTCTTGGTTTTGTTATTTTTACATATATGCAAATAAAGTGTTGAATTAAGTTTCACCAATATGAAATTCTTTGGAAAGACAGTATTCAGAGTGGGTATAATACAGCATTGTGGCCTCAGATATCTTGTGTTTGAATCCTGGCCCCACATTACACACTGCATAAGCTTATGGAATTTTTTTTTTTTTTTTTGCGGTACCTCCGGGCTACATCCCCGGCCCTATTTTTTTATACTTTATTTTGAAACCGGGTCTCACGAAGTTGTGGAGGGCCTCACTAAGGAGAGAGAGAGAGGGAGAGAGAGACAGAGAGAGAGAGCTCGCGCGTGCGTGAGCTGAGGCTGGCTGCGAACCCGGATCCTCCGGTCTCCACCTCCCAAAGTTCTGGGATTACAAGCGTGCGCCACCACGCCCGGCTGCTTATGGAATATTTTTAATCTTTTGGGCCCAGGTTTCTTCTTGTTTTGAGTGAAGTTCACAGGGTTGCAGTAGGAAAACAGAATAGTGCATGAGGACAACCAGAAATATAGCAATATACAATAATAATTATTAGACAACAAATATTTGTCTCTAATATACCATGTTGCTCATCCTACATACCTTTTGTGATAATCAAGTACATCTAATTACTGTATATAGTTTAGTAATACTCAAATCACCTTAAATCCATATTCTCTCTAAGATTCAAACCTTTATTTTCAATCAACAAATTTTAATTTATCTCATTTCTTTTTCTCTGCCGGGAAAAAAAACTAATAATAGTAAGTCTCTCTGCTTTTTTGGTTGTCAAAAAAGAGTCTTAACCCATGTTATTTACTGTACCTAAGTTTTCTAGAAGGTTCCCAACAGAACCTTCTAGAAAAGTCCCCCACACTGTTTTGCTTATTTTCTCTATTCCTTGCCTTTCATGCAAAAAAACTTGGGCTCCAGCTATTTCTCTCATCCATTGACTCCAACCTGTCACTATAATTTGTTCATGGTGGCAAACATGGTTTTTGCTGGTACAATCAAAGAAAATCTCAAGGGTTTATGAAATTTATTACAAACTCGTGTTTCATCTAAGCTTGGGATTGTGAAGCTGTGAGGCTAGAGAGGTTATTGCCATCTTGTCCCCATGAGAATATAAAATGCCTGAAAGTAGAGCTAATTGGGAAGTGTGGCTGGGATATGAAACCAGGCATTGCACAATGCTGTCACTCGTGCCCTTTGTGAATTTATGCTTGCATCTGGGCTTTTCATTCTCGTTTTGCTTGTGGCATTAGGGGTTGGGTTCCCTATCCCTTGGATCCAAGTGATTCCTAACTCAATCACTCAGTCTCTGTCCCTTCCATTCTAGTTCGGATTTTTGTCCTCGCTTTCCTGGGTTGCTCTAAAGCCTCCCCACTGATTTCCCCTGCTGTAAACATTTCCCATCAGTTCTGTCCCCCACACAGAATGACCCACCTCACACACAAATCTTACTGTGCCATTTCCCTGCTTGAAACACCTTCTCTGACTGCAGTGTAAAAATTAGTATCTTTAATCTTGTGTGTGAAGTCTTCAAGACAAAGCCCCCACTAAACTCTATGACCTAATTTATCATTTTTTCTCTTAATATCTGTGTATAAATAGCTTTGAGCAGTTGATATATTTTGCTTACACTCGGTGTTTGTAACACTTCCCTTTTGCCTGTTGTGGAGTCTAACCTCTACTATTTGTTCTGCTGTTAAGAATTAAATTACAGCTGGTGGCCCGGACACAGATTTCTGACAACTGGTGGGCCATTGAATAAAGTTCCAAAATGATGCCCACACTACTTATCCTGTTGAAGGAAGGAACTGATCGCTCCCCAGGCATCTCTCAGCTTACGGAGTAACATCAGTGCCTGCCAGGTGATTGCTGAGGCTGTAAGAACCACCCTGGATCCCTGTGGCATGGCAAAGATTATTGTGGATGGCTGAGGCAAAGCAACAATTTCTAATGATGGGGCCAGAATTCTGAAACTTCTTGATGTTGATCATCCTGCAGCAAAGACTTTAGTGGACATTGCCAAATCCCAAGATGCTGAGGTTGGTGATGGCACCACCTCAGTGACCCTGCTGGCTGCAGTTTCTGAAACAGGTGAAATCGTACATGGAAAACAGTTTGCACCCCCAGATCATCATCCGAGCTTTCCACACAGCCACCCAGTTGGTAGTTAACAAGATCAAAGAGGTTGCTGTTACTGTGAAGAAGAAAATAAAGATGAGCTGAGAAAGCTGCTGGAGGAGTGCGCCATGACGGCTCTGAGCTCCGAGCTGATCTCCCAGCTGAAGGCCTTCCTCGCTCAGATGGTAGTTGATGCCTTGATGATGCTCGACGAGTTGCTGCAGCTTAAAATGATCGGAATCAAGAAGGTCCAGGGTGGAGCCCTAGAGGAGTCTCAGCTGGTGGCTGGTGTTGTGTTCAAGAAGACTTTCTCATGCTGGCTTCGAAGTGCAACCTAAAAAGTACCATAGCCCCAAGATTGCCCTTTTAAATGTTGAGCTTGAGTTGAAAGCTGAGAAAAGATAATGCTGAAATCAGAGTTCACAGGGTGGAGGATTATCAGGTGATTGTTGATGCTGAGTGGAATATTCTCTATTACAAGTAAGAGAGGATCCATCATTCTGGAGCCAAACTCTCCATTGGTGAAGTGGCCACCCAGCACTCTGTGGGCGGGTGGGCGGGGACATGTTCTGTGCTGGCTGTGTACCTGAGGAGGATCTGAAGAGGACGATGATAGCCTGCAGAAGCTCAGTCCAGACCAGTGTGAATGTTCTGTCAGCAGATGTGCTGGGTTCTTGCCAGGTGTTTGAAGAGACCCAGATTGGAGGCTAGAGAGATAATTTCTTCACTGGCTGCCCCAAGGCCAAGACTTGTATCTTCATTCTCCGTGGTTGTGCAGAACAGTTTATGAAGGAGACAGAGAGGTCCCTACACAAAGCCATTATGATCATCAGGAGGGCCATCAGGAATGATTCCAGTGGTGGCTGGTGGTGGGGCCAATGATATGGAGCTCTCCAAGTACCTGTGGGATTACTCAAGGACTATTCCAGGGAAACAGCAGCTGCTGATTGGGGCGTATGCCAAGGCCTTGGAGATTATCCCGCGCCAGCTGTGTGACAGTGCTGGCTTTGATGCCACATTCATCCTCAACAAGCTGCAGGCTCGGCATGCTCGGGGGGCCTGTGGTACGGGTGGACATCAACAATGAGGACCTTGCTGACAACTTCGAGGCCTGAGCGTGGGAGCTGGCTATGGTGCGGATCAATGCCCTAACTGCACCCTCTGAGGCTGCTTGCCTTATCATGTCCATGGACGAGACCATCAAGAATCCCTGCTCTGCTGTGGACTCTCCCCAGCAGCTGGCCGAGGCCGAGGGCGCCTCCAGTGAGCGGCCCCCACCCGTCACACACTGACTGGCAGGCCTGCTGCAGGTGCACTTACCTTCCCCATCTTGGTTAACTGGTATCATGAAGAAGTGGTAGTAATTGGCCCACTCTTCTCACTGGAGGCTATTTAAATAAAACTTGAGACTTAGGGCCGGGCGTGATGGCGCATGCTTGTAATCCCAGTCTCTCCCAGAGGGTGAGACTAGAGGATACAGGTTCGTGGCCAGTCTCAGCTACTTAGTGAGGCCCTCTGCAACTTAGTGAGACCTTGTTTCCAAATAAAGAATAAAAAATAGGGCTGGGGGTGTAGCTCGGAGGTAGATGCCCCTGGGTTCAATCCCCAGCACCACAAAAAAAAAAAGACTTAGAAAAAAAGAATTAAATTATGTGTAGGAAAACTCTCCTGACTCATTTCACCCTCACTCTCTAAACCTAGGTGCACTTAACCTGTTG
>PVJS01022330.1:0-30636 GCA_004027185.1 Glis glis
CAGAGAGAGAGAGAGACAGGGAGAGAGAGAGAGAGAGAGAGAAAGAGATAGGGAGAGAGAGAGAGGGAGAGAGAGCTGAGGCTGTCCACGAACTCGGATCCTCCAGTCTTTGCCTCCCAAAGTACTGGGATTACAAGTGTGCGTTACCACGCCTGGCTGAATATATTCTTTATATATCAAAAAGCAATCAAATTATTTTTAGGATAATTGATAGGGAAGGTGTGTGTGATGTATTTAATATTTATTTGTTTGTATCTTTCCAAATAATACAGTGGCAATTTTTATAAGACAACTTTCATGAAGTTTTAATAGGTAGGCATATAACATTGCTTTAAAGTATAATTCAACCAATGTATTTAAACCAGAAATAAATAGAAATCAAAATAGTTATTAACTTTTTTGTGTGTATTTGGTACTGGTGTTCTAATCCAATGAGCTATACCCCCAGTCCTATCTTATTTTAATTTTGAAACAGGGTCTCACTAACTTGCTGAGGGTTTCACTAAGTTGCTGAGGTTGACCCCGAACCTACAATCCTGCTGTCTCAGTCTCCTAAGTACTGGGATTACAGGCAAGCACCACCATGACCAACAGATAATAACTTTACATGATTTAGATTCCTAAGAGATTTCAGAGTATCAGGAAAAAAATTTGTAGTTAGTGCTTTACATAATCCTCCATAAATATCAGTTCTTTTAGTAGTACTTTTAAACGGTATTGGGAGAAAATAATTGAGAGACTATATCCCTAACAAGTACCAGGCTAAAAGTGGTCTATGTTACCATTCAATGGATTAGTCAGATGCTCTAATCATCAGCTAGTATGAGAAATTAAAAGAGACTGAAATATATATGTATATATTTAGTTAGACAAACAAATATTATTAAGATTAAAAATTTCTATAATAATTCACTGTAAACCAACTTTTAAAAAATGACATATGAAATTCTAATATCCTTGATTTCTATCTTAAAACATAAAGAAACAAACATTTCCTGGAAGTGTAATAAAACAATTAACTCAGACATTAATTATCACTAAAGGACCCACAAAATATGAGTCTGTGATCAATTTGTTTGCTGTACTCTTTAAATAAAAGAATTTAATAAAATGCCTCTAGGTAAGCACATCAATTAGTTTCCTATATGATGTTACTAATCATAACCTTGTTTGTTTTGAAAAATCTTTGCAAATTATTAGAATACTATAGGCATGTTTATAGATTCTGTTAAAGAAGAGTACTGAGAGTCCAAAAAAATGTATGATCAAAATATATCATCTCTTTTTCATATGGAATGTTGGTATGATCAGTTCATCCTAAAGTGATTGTAAATATTTCAAAAACTAATAAGAAAGAAAGTAGACTGAAATTTATTTTGTTTTAACACTCCAGGAAGTTATTATTTTATTTTCCAAGAGAAAATTACTAATAATTCTGATTCTTGCATTCAAATTCCAGTCTATGATAATGGGAAGTCATCAATTCTATGACCCAATTCATAATTTGATTGCCACACTTAAATTATCCTTCCCAATATGCACAAAGAAACTACAAATCCAGATTTTCATTTTCTTCCATTGATATGTAATATAGACCTGATCTTATTGCCTTTTTAAAATTATTGTGTATTTGACTGTGCTTCCTTCTAAACTAGGGACTCTACAAGATGAAAGACCATATGTCCCTTACTATATTTCTCTGGACACTTGGCACAGGCTTTGACACTTGAGTTCTCACTAAATGTTTGTTGAATGTAAGACAAATTCCCATGTCCTGTTAATTACAACTCATTAATGTATTTATAGTCTGTTGGCCTCTTTACACCCTCAGTATAATAGCTTCTATTATGACTCCAGTATTTCTAGTATTAGTTCTTTTCTAAACTGCATCTCTTATCTTCCAACCCCATGCAGGGATCTAGGTGCTTCACTAATGTTCTTGTAGTATTTATGTTGTTGTTTTTGCATATCACATACTGTAGCTGTTCATTATACCATCTGACTCACACCACTGGTTTAATATTTTTATACTTAGTACTAGAACTCTGTATTTCAGACATAGTAAGCCATCTTCATGTCATTCATTTGCTTACCTTTAAGTTGTATAGTATCTTTTCTGCCTGGAACACTCTTCTCTTAAGCTCTACTTAGATTAACACCAAATAGTCTCCATATTTCAGACCACATATATACAACAGAATAAAGGTGCAATAAAATTTTATGCCATGGCTTGAATGTATGTGTCCTTCCCAAATTCATATGTTGAGAATTAATCAACAATATAATATTAATATGTGGGTCCTTCACGATGTTGTATTAATCCACTTTCTGTTAGTATAACAAAATACCAGAGACTGGTTAAATTATAAAGAAAGCAATTATTTATTATAGTTCTGGAGTCTGGGAATTGTTCTACAAAGGTCTTGGCATCTGTCCAACTCTTCCTTGCGGCATTAGCCCATGGCAGAAAGCAAGAGGGCAAGAGAGGGAGCAAAAGGAGATCAAACTTGTTATTTTCTAGGAAATTCACTCAATAACAGCATTCTTGCATTCGTGAGGGTTGTGCCCCTGTGACTCAAATACTTCCCATTAGGACGCAGCGGAGTACTGCCATATTGGGATCAAGTTTCTAATGCATGAATTTTAAGGGATGCATTCACATCATAGCCATTACTAATTCAATAAATTCATATGGTACTGTTTTTTACATTTTCCTATCTCTCTAGGAAAATATAGATTTTCCTATATCTCTGATTTTTTCCTAGTTTTTCTAGAATTTTACGAGAAAGAGATGTTAAGCCTCTTTTTTAAATTTGTCGATTTTTCTCTCAGTTCCCTTAACTGTACCATGCATCCTGAAAAATTTTTTAGTAGGTACATATATATTTATGATTAGTCTTTTTGGAAAAATAAATATTTTATCATTTAATTTTAGTTGTCATTTGTCTCTGGGATTACTATCTGTCCTGATATTGTAGTCTACCTTAAATTAATATTTTATTTCACAAGTATAATAAGTGACAGGATGTTATTGTCCCTCTCCCTTTCCCAAATTCATTATTATTTCTAAATTAATTATTTTAATCAAGCAAAATTTTGCTCTCATGGAAAAACTCAGAAGCAGGGAAATAAAAGCAATGAAGTTTTATATCAGTAATAAACATTTAGGAGAGCAGCTATCTCTGCTAGACAGACAGTATGATCAAACAGGATACCATGTGCTTTGCATTAGTAAGAGTTTATGCAATTTAGTAGTGTGGCTCTTTTTAGAACTTTTAAAATATTTAATATTTTAAAAGAATTGCAGAAATATGTTATATCTACTTTTACAGATATAGCAAATATGCCCAGTATATATTAAATACTAAAATAAATTGCAACAAATACATATTTCATGCTTGAATATATATAGAAAGATACTGGAAGTATTCACCAAATGATAATTGTATTTATTATTAGTAATAGGATTTAAGAAACTTCATCAACCATAGAGAAACAGAGAAAAATGGAAAATCAGAGAAAAAATGATGACCAAAATAAAACCCAGCCGCACCTGGTGGTGCATGTTTGTAATCCCAGTACTTGGGATGCTGAGATGGGAGGATTGCAGATTCGAGGACAGCCTCAGCAAGTCGTGAGACTCTCATCAATCTAGTGA
The DNA here is from genome assembly GCA_004027185.1 of Glis glis. Classification (NCBI taxonomy): domain Eukaryota; kingdom Metazoa; phylum Chordata; class Mammalia; order Rodentia; family Gliridae; genus Glis; species Glis glis. Next base: position 3,659 of record PVJS01022330.1, read on the forward strand.
GATCCTGTTTCCAAAATTAAATAAATAAATAAATAAATAAATAAATAAATAAATAAATAAATAAATAAAATAGGGCTGGGGCCGTAGCTCAGAGGTAGAATTTCCCTGGGTTCAATCCCCAGTACAAACAAACAAAAACTTAAAAATATCTTAAGATAGCAAGAGTTTATATTGTATTTGTTTTCTAAGTACCTAAAACTAGTAAGTAAAAGGGATAAGAGAATAAAAGATATATTAATATCATTTCTAGTTTCCTAGATATCTTTTTCCCAAAGATGACAGTAAGAAATTCCAGTTCACTGACCAACTCTGCAATTGTTCAATACATAATTTCTGTGGCTAGAAGTAGAAGACATGATAACATTATTTTATTTCTAAGTTAAGATGTGGAGAAAAAGAAAAATCAAGGAATTCTTACTTAATGGATTCTACTTTGTAAATGAAGTCTAGTTCATCTACAAAGGCTGGGGTTATCCTGTTAGAGGTTTCAAAGAAATAGGTAAAGATCTATAATAACTTGTAAGAAGAAAAAAGAAGTAAAACAGCAAGTAGCAATTAGTCAGTTATAGGTCTGACATTGTGCTTTTAAATTAACCTATTTTTCTGGTTCATTCTCTGGATGCATAAAAGACAATTTTACTCCTTCAGATTTTATTTTCAACCTTTTCATGCCCTGTGTTTCTCTTTCTCTTGCCTGCTTTCATTCCTATCTTCTTCTTGAACATATTGTGCTAATATTTCCCAATATTGACCTTCTACTAAGTGTTTTTATTTTGAAGAAAAAATTGAAATACTGTATTCAATAAGTAAGTAGTACCAAACTATACGTGCATTCTCCCAAGAACATAACTTACATGTATTTTGACCAAAAGAACATTATTGCTTGCTTACTTATTTTTTAATGTTGTTGGAAATCAGAGAAGTTTCTGTCTTTTGAATCTACTCTATATTAGAAAAAAAATTATGACTTCCTGTTGTTAAAGCTTATTACTTGTCTCCCAAAGAATGTAATAAAGTTATTTCTAACATCTCTCCTATTAAAAACAGTTGTCTCCAGTGTATCTGAAACACTTTTAAATTTCCCAGAGTAGGTTCTAGGAAGAATTGTTAAGATTTTGGGAAAAAATCTCAACAGCTAAAACAATCGCTGTTAACATTTTATTATTGTTTAACATTGTCCTGGAAAGCAAATAGAGTGTCAGGAGAAATATCCACAAATTGGTGTCTGTGTACTAGTATACTGACTACTACTATACAGAGGCAAAAGTAGTCCTATCCCAAATTTATTTGTCTTCACTGACTGAGTAGATTTTCAAACTCTTGCCATCCTCATCTGTGTTGTAGCTATGTTTCTTCACTTCTAATTTGAAACTAACCTTCTCAATTAAGGACATTTATTTAGACTAATTTTTCTGATTTTATCCTCATCACTTCCAATGGGATGTAACTTCTATTTTTCACCTGCTATCTGGAAGTTGGCCAGTATCTAATAGTGGAAAAATTAAGCTGTTACGGGTCATAGATTTAGCCCTTGAGTTAAAGACTCTGGCAAGACCCAGTGAGGTCTCCAAATATGTTTAATTGCATTATGGAAGAGAAAGTACACAAAAAGGGACCTCCTTTTATGATTATCTTCTCTAAATTCCTTAATATCTGACTGTATATATTCATGCTCTACTTAGAGAGTTTTTTCCACACCATGCACCTTTCTAAGCAGTAACTAAGACATGTAATTTCCCTGCTTTCATTAGGATGAGACAGACAATAAACAAGGAAGTAAATAAGTTCATCAACCAATTATAATGGCTATGAAATATACTGAGAGGTATACTTCATAACATAGTGCTTTCTTGAATATCAATTCTGTATAGATATAAACATTCTCATAACGTATTAAATTTTTTGAAAAAGCAAAACTTGACCATTCAGATAAATCAAACTTGGAATACAACAGATATACCCAGTTCCAAGCTCCTTATTTTTGTATTCCAATCTGATTCCCAATTAAAATTATCAATGATTAGTTTGGGTGTATCAGTTTTAAGTGGAAACTTAGGCAAGTTTCATCACCATACTTGATAAACCTCCAATTATCATGTTAACAGAGATCTTCTTGACATTGAATTATATTGCATTTAATTTCTTTATAGCCATATTATTTTGGTTTTCTCTTCTCAAATAATATAAGTTAAGTAACCGATGTTCTACTGATGAACAGTCTATATTAGAACAGTCATGTCTCTTAAATTGAGCTCAGATTAGTTTCTATTACTGAAAATTAATTAGAAACTATATTATTCTTTTCTCAGATATTGTATTTATGTCAACTAATATCTTCACACATTCTTACAGAACTTTAAATCCCTAGTTTTTTGTTGATTTGTTTTTCATATGAACACATCCTATGCTGGTTTTTCCAGTCAGTCCTACTCGAAATATGCATTATATGAACTATGTTTTTGCTAATATCTTTTGCTGGTGTAAGCACTAAATTTTAAAATATTGAGATGCTCTTTATTTTTGACACTGTTAGGCTGAATACTAAGTATACTTTTAGTATTTTTGTCATATTTAAATAATTATCAGTACAATGTATTGAAAACCATCTGTGATGACAATTTTCACTGATAGAATTCTGGACTTCTTCACTGGAAATAATCCTAAATTATATCTTTTAATACATTATTTATTAGGATTAGCCTTGAAGTTATTCCTGGGAATCTTGGACCACATAAATCAGCTAATCAGTATGCATAAAGGTATTAATCCCAGCATGTTCTATTGGTGTATTTCAGGATAGATCTTTAGTATACTCTATCCTAGAGAGCTGATCTAAAGAAACATCCATCAAACAGGTCCCCAAAGAACTAGGATTAACCAACTTCTGTCCTATTGCAATGGCATGTGGATTTGGAATGCCAGCTGAGTTCCAGAGATCCTGGGAAGAGCTTAATCATAGAGTGACACATATGGGCTTGTGCCAGGCCTTTGGAAGTACACAGCTTTGCCAATTAACGTGGCAACCATTCAGGTTAAGAAACCAAAAAACTGTAGCCAATATTAGGTTGCTAGATGCATCAGTGGAATAATATAAATATACATGTTATATAGTTATATATACATAAATATAAATATTTACATATATATGTATAAATTTTCAAGCTACTTGCTCAGATATTGATTTGAAATGTTACCTTGCAATATGAATTATTCAATTAAATTATTCATTCAATAAGAATAATCAATGCATTTTTAAGAAATTGAGGCAAAATTCACACAACATAAAATTAAACATTTTAAAATTTAAAATTCACTGACATTGATTCTCCCTCTCACTCCCCTTTCTGCTAGACCAATGAAGGAATCACGTCCATGTACATAGGTGAGAATACCAATGTCAATCTCAATATCCTGCATGGGGAGGGGGGAGGGGTGGGAAGGGAGCCGGGAAAGCCCACCAAGTGCTGTGTGCATCTATGTCACTATCACTATGAACTACACTTACGATGTGAGATTATAATGCACCAATGAAAGTATTAAAAATTCACTGGCATTAATATTGTTCAACTACCACCTACTTCAAGTTCCAAAATATTTTCATCATTACAAAAGAAAATCCCATACGTATTAAGTAATAACTGCACATGCCCACCTCTTTCCAGCACCTAGTAAACATTAGTTGGCTTCTGTTCCTAAAGACTTACCTATTTTGGATATTTGATCCAGTAGGGTATTACAATATCTGACATTTGAGTCTGTCTTCTTTCATTTTACATAATGTTTTTGAGGTACATCCATGTTGTAGTATCTATCAATATTTCATTCTTTGTAAGGTTGAAAATATTACATTGTATGAGTATACCACATTTTGTTTATCCATTCACTAACTGATGGACATTTGGGTTGTTTCCAATTTTGCGTTGTTGCAAATAACACTTGTATGCACGTTTGAAAATATTTTTTTAAAGGCTTATTTTCAATTATTTGGAAAATATACAAAGAAAAGAAAGCTAGGTACTATGTAATACTATATTTAAAATTTGAAGAGCCTCAAAACTATTTTCCATGCACTAGACCATTTTTCCCACCTCCTTAAAGTATGAGGGTCAAATTTCTCCATATTCTTTCTCATCTTGTTAGTTTTATTAATAATAACAATTGTTATTATTTTAGCCATTCTAGTGAATATTTTTGTAAGCTTGATGGTGCCCCATTTTCATTTTTTTCAATATTTTTTTTCTACTTCTCTGACTAGATAATTTCAATAAGCCTGTCCCTGCATTGGCTAACTGTTTATTTTGCTTACTTAAATTTGCTCTTAATCATTTCTGGTGATTTATTTATTTTAGTTGTTATATTTTACAACTCTAGAATTTCTATTTGGCTCCTTTTTATAAGTCCCATTACTTTACTAGTATTCTCTGTTAATGAGACATTGTTCTTCTGATTTCCTTTAGTTCTTTGTCCATGTTGTTCATTATTTCTTTTAGCATATTTAGTATGGTTGATTTAAAATATTTACTAAGGCCAATATCTGTGCTTCTTCAAGAACAGTTTCTGCTAATTTCTCATTTGAATGGGCCCTATGTTCTTGTTTGTTTGTGTCTTTTTTTTTTCTTTTTTGGTTGAAATTTAGACAATTTGAATGTTTTAATGTGATGAAGCTGAAAATCAGTTTGCCCCCACTTCAACCTTCAGACATTATATTTCTTACTGTGGATTTAGTTTTTTGTTATTTAGTGACTTGTTAGGCCAGCTTTTTTTTGTCATCTGTTGGTTTTGACATCTTTATTCTTTAAGTTGTGGTCCTAGTGTTTTGACAGAAATTTCTTTAACTACCTTGAGCCAAATTAAAAATAAAAAGACAAACAAGAGAGAAAAAAAAAACAAGAAAAAAAATGAAAAACCTCTCCAAGGTTTTGCAGATTTTTTTTTACTGTAAAGCTTAGTTTCTCTGTTTTCTAAAACATTTACTTTCTGCTTTCTCGGAGTTAAATATATAAGCCAAAGGTGAAAGCTGAGGGCCTTCCCAGGTCTTTTCTGTGTTTGTATCCTGTACAATGCATGCATATATCTTTCCAAATTCCTTTGTATACATACTTAATGCCCTAATTTTGCAAAGAAACACTCCTCCTAATTTTTTTTCTCCTAGGCATTTGAGCGTGACTACTTTTTGCCTCAACTGTTAGTTCTCATCCTAGTCAGCAGTGGGGTGTTCCTTTCCCTTACAATGTTTTCAAGGAATACCTCTTCAAAGCTACTATTCTATTCTGTTCTAAGTGATTGCATGATCTAATTGCATGATTGCTGAAGTTAGCCCCTACACAACTTAAAACAAACACAATTCATTGACAATAAGATCTACTGTGTTCCCTCCAAAACAATAATAAGGGTCCCACACTGGGAACATTGGCTGCTATTTTCATGATTGTTACTGAGCCAGAAATAGGAACATGTAAAAGCAAGTAGTAATGTTGCAATGTTTCCTACTGTTCATAAGTTCTCTTTTTTGGATTCAGATTTATCTTGGTTATGACAAACCTTTTACTATTTTTCCTAGTTTTAACAAAGTTGATTCTGACAGTTTCTCCTTGTTTTCTCAATGCATCTGTGAAGTGTCTAGATCTTGGCGCTGTCCACTTTGCCTTTTTCATGGACATTCACCATGGTTTTAAAACATATTCAAACAATGGCAGATTCTAATTACTATTAGCTTGTTTCCCTCTGTGAAATATTCTGTATATTACTTTGAAAAATATGGCTTTGGCTTCATCTTTTAGGAGCATAAATCAAGATATTAGCCTGAAATTTTAGTTGCTTTTACTTTCATTAAAAGCCTAAGTTAATAAATAAATATATAATATCAAGTGATACATGGTATTACCTTTTTATAACCATTTCAAACTCCACCTATCAGGCCGGGCTTGTGGCGCACGCTTGTAATCCCAGTACTTTGGGAGACGGAGACTGGAGGATCTGAGTTCGGAGCCAGCCTTATTGCTCTGGCAAGAATCTCGAGGACTATATTGAAAAGGAGTGATGATAGTGAGCGGTCTTGTCTTGTTCCTGATTTTAAAGGGAATTCCCACGGTTTTTCCCCATTCAATATGATGTTGGCTTTGGGTTTATTATATATTGACTTAATGATGTTGAGGTATGTTCCTTCTTTTCTGATTTTCTGTAGAGTTTTTAACATGCATGGGTGTTGGATTGTGTCAAATGCTTTTTCAGCATCTATTGAGATGATCATGTGATTCTTGTTTTTAGTTCGATTTATGTGGTGAATAACATTTTATTGTTTTGCATATGTTGAACCAGCCTTGATTTCCTGGGATGAAACCAACTTGGTCAAAATACCAATATCATTCTTCACAGACCCAGAAAAATCAGTCATTAATTTCATATGGAGAAACAAAAGACCCAGAATAGCTAAAGCAATCCTCAGCAAAAAGAACCATGCAGGAAGCATCACAATTCCTGACTTCAAATTATACCACAGAGCTATAGTAATAAAATCAGCATGGTATTGTCATTAAAACAGAAACATAGACCAATGGAACAGAATAGAAGATACAGAATCAAGTCCACAAACTTATAGCCAATTGATTTTTGACAAAGGTGCCAGACACATACTTTGGAGAAAAGATAGCCTTTTCAACAAATGGTTAGGAAAACTGGTTATCTATCTGTAGAAAAATGGAACTAAATCCTTACCTCTCACCCTGCACAAGAGTCAACTTGAGATGGATCAAAGATCTGGAAGTTATACCAGAGACTGTAAAATTACTAGAGGAGGGCATAGGTTCAACACTCCAACATATAGGCATAGGTAGAAACTTTCTCAACAAGACCTCCAAAGTACAGGAAATTAAAATGAGAATTAACAAGTGGGATAGCATTAAATTACAAAACTTCTGCTCATCAAAGGAAACCATCAAGAGCCTAAAGAGAAAGCCTATGGAATGGGAGAAGATCTTTGCAAGCTATCCCTCTGACAGAGGACTAATATCTAGAATATACAAAAAACTTAAAAGACAATACACTAAAAAAACAAATAACCCAATCAAGTAATGGACAACTGAATTGAATAGACAACTCACAAAAGAAGAGATACAAATGGCCAATAGATACATGAAAAAATGTTCAAAATCATTAGCAATCAGAGAAATGCAAATCAAAACTACTCTGAGATTTCATCTAACCCCAATCAGAAAGGCAATCATTAAGAAGTCAAACAACAACAAATGTTGGTGAGGATGTGGAGAAATAGGAACTCTTCTGAACTGTTGGTGGGAGTGCAAACTAGTTCAACCACTATGGAGATCAGTGTGGAGATTCCTTTGAAAACTGGGAATGGATCCAACTATATGATCCAGCTATACCACTACTGGGTATTATTCCAAAGGGATTGAATCTAGAGAACTACAGTAATATATGCATACCAATGTTTATAGCAGCACAATTCACAATAGCCAAATCATGGAACCTAGGTATCCATCAACAGACAAATGGATTACAAAACTATGGGAAATATACACAATGGAATTCTACTCAGCAATAAAGAAGAACAAAATAATATCATTTACAATAAAATGGAAGGACCTGAAGAACATTATGTTAAGTAAGGTCAGCCAATCACAGAAAGAGAAGGGTCATATGTTTTCTCTAATATGTGTAAGCTAGGGAGTAGTTGGGATACAATAAGGACTCCAGACAAAGGTGGAGAAGCCTCAGTGGAGCCAGGGAATTGGTCGAAGGGAAGGGGAAGATGAAGAACAAAGTTCATCAATGGAATTACTACCATTGACCATGTGTATATATGAGAATATACTAACATCAATCTCAGTACTCTGTATTGGGAGGTGGGGGAAAGGGGAGGCAGGGGGGAGCACCAAGTGGTGTATATTACTGTCAGCTTGATTCTCATTGTGATGTGAGACTATAATGCACCATTAAAAACACATTTTAAAAAATAAGTGGACAGCTCAAGAAAAGAAAACTGCAGGCCTATATCGTTGATGAACTTAGATGTAAAACTTCTAAACAAAATACTAGCAACACACATTCAAAACCACATCAAGAAAATTATACACCATGACCAAGTTGGGTTCATCCCAGGGATGCAAGGCTGGTTCAACATATGAAAAACAATCCATGTAATTCACCACATAAACAGAACTAAAGACAAAAATCTCATGATTATTTCAATAGATGCTGAAAAGGTTTCGACAAAATCCAACACCCATTCATGCTAAAAACGCTGCAGAGAATCAGAATAGAAGGAATATACCACAACATAAAAAGGTAATATACAATAGGCCGACAGCCAACATCATATTGAATGGGGAAAAACTACAAAAGTTCCCCTTAAAAACAGGAACAAGACAAGGATGTTCAGTATCACCACTACTTTTCAATATAGTACTCGAGACCCTAGCCAGAGCAATAAGGCAAGAGAAGGAAATCAAAGGAGCACAATTAGGAAAAGAAGAACAGAAACTATCTCTATTTACAGATTACTTAATATTATACTTAGAAGATCCAATAAACTCAATCAAAAGGCTTATAGAACTGATCAACAAATCAGCAAAATATCTGGATTCAAAATCAATCTTCAAAAGCCAGAAGCTTTTCTATATGCCAACCATAAATCCACTGAAAAAAAAATCCAGAAAATATTTCCATTCACAATATCCCTGAAAACAATAAAATACTTAGGAATAAACCTAACCAAGGATGTAAGAGACTTCTACAAGGAAAATTATAAAACATTGAAAAAAGAATTAGAAGATCTTAGAAGATGGAAAGACCTCCCATACTCTTGGATAGGCAGAATAAATATCATCAAAATGGCCATTCTTCCAAAAGTGATCTACAGATTCAATGCAATACCCATTCAATTACTAAGGTCATTCTTCACAAACATAGAAAAATCACTCCTTAAATTCATTTGTAATAACAAAAAAATCCAGAATAGTGAAAGTGTTTCTCAGCAACAAGAACCATGCAGGAGGCATCACAATACGTGATTTCAAACTATACTACAAAGCCATAGTAATAAAAACAGCATGGTATTGGCACAAAAGCAGACACATAGACCAATGGAGCAGAATAGAAGACTCGGAAACAAATTCTCACACTTACAGTCAATTGAGTTTTGACAAAGGGGCCAAAAGCATACACTGGAAAAAAGATAGCCTCTTCAACAAATGATGTTGGTAAAAATGGTTAACCACATAGAGAAAAATAGAAATAAACCCCTCCTCACCCTGCACAAGAGTCAATTCAAGATGGACTAAGACCTGGAAATTAGACCAGACACCTTGCAGTTAATTGAAGAGGGCATAGGTCCAACTCTTCAACACATTGGCACAGGTAAACACTCCCTCAACAAGATCCCAAAGGCACAAGAAATTAAAATGAGGATCAATACTTGGGATTGCATTAAATTGAAGAGCTTCTGTGCAGCAAAGGAAGCTATCAAGAACCTCAACAGAGAGCCGACAGAATATGAAAAGATTTTTTGCCAGCTGCTCCTCTGATAGAGGACTAATATCTAGAATATACAGAGAACTCAAGAAACTCACCACTATAGAAACAAACAACACAATCAAAAAATGGGCAAATGAACTAAATAGACACTTCACAAAAGAAGAAATACAAATGGCCAATAAATGTATGAACAAATGTTCAAATCTTTAGCAATCAGAGAGATGCAAATCAAAATGACCCTGAGATTTCACCTAACCCCAGGTAGAATGGCAATCATTAAAAACACAAACAACAAATGCTGGTGAGGATGTGGAGAAGTAGGAACTCTAATATACTTTTGGTGGGATTGCAAATTAGTGCAACCACTTTGGAAAACGGTGTGGAGGATCCTCAGAAGAATAGGAATGAACCTTCCATATGAGCCAGCAATACCACTTCTAGTTATCTACCCAAAAGAATGGAAACCAAACTACCAGACTAATACATGTGTATCTATGTTTATAGCTGCACAATTCACAATTGCCAAATTATGGAACCAGCCAAGATGTCCATCAACAGATGAATGGATTACAAAACTATAGGATATGTACACAATGGAATTTTACACAGCCATAAAGAAGAACAAAATTTTGTCATTTGCAGGGAAATGGATGTAATTAAAAAACATAATGCTAAGTGAGATTAGTCAGTCTCAAAAAGTGAAAAGTTGGATGTTCTCCCTAATATGTGGATGCTAGGGAGAATGGGGCATAGGAGGGACTCCAGACAAAGAAGAAAACCTTAGATGAGTAAAGAAAGTGACCTAGCTGAGGGAGATGGGAGAGGGGAAGAGGGAAACACCCTAATGCACATGATGTACATATACAAACTTATCAAACTCTATCACTATGCTGAGTAGGAGAAGGAGCGAAGGGGAAGAGAATGGGGTGGGAATTGGGGGAGGGCTAAATGAGCAATGTGCGCATGTATGCTTCTACCAACCTGAAACTCATCAAGATGTATGATTACAATGCACCAATAAATAAATTTAAAAAAGCATTTTTCTACTTTTTTGTATTACATAGTGAAAAATATACTAAGTCCATTTAGTATCAGTTCCTAATTCCTTAACATTATGATGTATTAGATTTTTGAAAGTGAACCTGTCACTATCACTATGAACTACATTATGATGTGAGACTATAATGTACCAATAAAAGTAAAAATACAAAAATAATGAAAACACTTATAGTGTATCTGTCATTTTGGAATTTCTTTAAATACACCTAGATTCACCATGCAGACTAAACAATCAAACACAGTGTGTTGTGATTAATTTTAAAGTAAAAAGGAAAAAAATTATATCCCTAGATAAAAGCAATGTACTGTCTTGTTCTCAGTCTAAAATTAGGAAGTGTCAAAAATTGACTTCATTTAAGAGAGACCCACTTAAGATTCTGGAAGATAAAAAACCAAACAAGAAGAAAACTAGACTTAAAAATTCTAAATCTTTCAATTCATTTGAAATCCATAGAATATAGAATTGCCATATTTTAAAACATTCATTAACTTCAAGATTAAGTATTATAAAAAATATCATCAAATCATACAAATTCTAATGCTGGGTCCATATTTGGGATTGCACTTGTTTTCTTTATAATAATACTGTAGAGAGAGAACAGTGGGTAACATAACTATTCAACTTACTTTACAATTTTTAAATTTAAACTTTCTCTATTTCACCAATCTGTATCACCTTTGCCATTACCCCTGAATCAACAACTCCTTATATACATTATTTTTCCATGTAGATGTTTTTTAGAATAGTTAATTTTCTATCTAATGCATGGCTAATAAGATGCTATAATGTAGCTTACTATGTACAGAATTACTCTTCAAATCTTCTAGGCATGAAAAAGCAATGAGATCACTCTAAGGAAAAATATTGTGTAAGTCAAGGTCAAGAACTCACAGAAGCGACCCTCAGGATCTGAGTGAGACCCTATTTCAAAATAAATAAATCAAAATAAAAAGGGCGGGAGGCTTCTCTTGAAGATAAAATGTCCCTACGTTCAATCTTCGGGACAAAAAAAATATGATATTGAGGTAATTGGAAGATTCTTTACCTTCTATTTTAAGTTTAGCTTCAATGTTATTACCATTTTTATGCGTTAAAATTTGGTGCTTTGAATAGAAAATATTCAGAGTTTAGAAATAATACCTGTTTTGGCCGACAGCTATTTCTTCTCAATTCTTCTATTGTACTTTTGAAAAAAGGCTTATCTACATTTATCTTGGTAGAAAAGGTCTTTGCAAAAACATTTTGAATATTTTATTAAAATAAGCATGTTATTTTAATTTAAAATGTTTATATGGAAGATATGTCTGTCTCTGTAAATTCAGAAGTTTTAAATGTGTTTATCATGTCCTGACGTTAAATGTCTGTTGATAAAGTCTAGCTAGCCAGTTATTTTTTTCTAAAACTCCCTGAATGCCATAGTAGTATAGGCAGCATCATTACAGAGTTTTTGGCTTTTTCCATGTTAATAATTTCAAGAAAAATTTCCCATCCAATTCATAAAGATTTATTGTGCTGATATTTAAAACATTTATTAAGAAAATAACTTGAAAATTTACCAAAATTTCTACATTATATATATTATGAAATATACTTTATATATGGGGAGTCTGTGTATCGTCTATGGGAGTTCTCCACACTTGCTGTTTAATTATGCCGAGAACCTATAACTCCTTTAAAAATTAAAATCTAGCTGGGCGTGTTGGCACACGCTTGTAATCCCAGTACTTTGGGAGGCGGAGACCGGAGCATCCGGGTTCAAGGCCAGCCTCAGCGCTCTCTCTCTCTCTCTCTCTCTCTCCTTAGTGAGGCCCTCTGCAACTTCGTGAGACCTGGTTTCAAAATAAAGTATAAAAAATAGGGCTGGGGGCGTAGCGCGGAGGTAGAACGCCCCTGCGTTCAATCCCTGGTACCGCAAAAAAAAAAAAAATTAAAATCTATCTAAAGAGGAAAAATCCATAGTTAATAATAAGAAGACATATATGAGTTTGATCCTCAGTACCGTAAAACATGTGTGTGTGCGTGCGTGCGTGCGTGCGTGCGTGCGTGTGTGTGTGTACCAGGGACTAATCCCAGGGACATTATACCTCTGAGCTACACCCCAAGGTCTTCTCTCTCTTTTTTTTTTTTGTATTTTTATTGATCTACATTTAACAGATGTGCAGTGAACAAGTGCTGTGGACCAGGTGCTCTTCTAACTGCTGGGGACAAAAAATCACCAAAATGAAAGGAAGATCTTGACTTCCAGAACTTGGTCTAGAGTGAGGATCCACAAAATAAGCACAAAAAAATAAATAATATAGTATGTTGAATGGTGAAATGTGCTAAGCAAAAAGATAATCCAAGGAAGAGTGACAGGTGGTTTTCAGCAATTGGGGTGTTCAATAGTCATTTTCTCTTGGGAAGTCCAGATTGGATTATACTAAGAATGAAGTAATGTTTGAGTGAAGACCTCAACAGATTATTGAATCTGGCATAAATTTTTAGTAGAACATATCACAAGTGCAAAGATCCTGAGATATGAAAACACCTAGGATGTCTCAAAAATAATGCAGAATGGCCACTTTTTTTGCTAACTGGAAGATTAGTAGGCAAATCCACCTGAGAGACATTTGGCTGAATGGCAGAGGACAAAGTAGGTCATTGTAAATAATTTGTCTTTTACCATGTGTGTGATGGGATACATCATAGTATTTTAAACAAAATAATAACATGATTTGATTTGTTGCTAACACTTCCTTAGTTGATGTTCTGAAAATAAGCAGGTAGTGGGAATGTAAAGGTTAAAACAGATAAAGGTTAAGAGGATATTTCAATAACTCTGGAAAGAGACAATGGTGACTCAGACCAGCATTGTGAGGATATGATCAATTTGTAAGAAAAAAAGTGGTTTTTTACAAATAACTTAAGCAATATTCTAGAAGGAAATCTATATACATTATTTATTTTATACTAATATATGCACAAATGTTAAAACTAAAATAACACATGTTCCTATATATAATTCCATTTTCCACTTTTTAAACAATTCTTATGACAGGATGATAGTGTCTATTTCAATCTGATCCTGACTGGATATTTAAAATAACTACTAGAACTATTCTGTATCTGGCAATTATTATCCCATGCTAGTGGGCTGTAATAACTTATGTAAAAATCTCATTTCTTATTAATATTTTAAAATGAGGGAAATATGTCTATGTATGTAGTTTTTAACCATGACCCATATAATTCAGTCTACATAAAAATAATTTGCATCAATTTTTGCAGCTTTCTGTCTGCCAGTATCCTAGGTTGACCTACTGCTGATATTATTTGTTCCATAGATATAGTTTTTCTTATTTTTGATGGCATTGCAGTCCTATTGCTTTATCCAAAGATACTTTTTAGATATCTTCTATATACTTTTTGAAAAGCAAAAAGCTTACATTACTTTAGGAGAGAGGAGATTCCATATTTGTTTCACATTTCTGTGATCAGATCATGAAGGAGCCTGACCTTGTCTTGGCCCTTCCACTCTCCTCTAAAGCTAAGAAAAATGTTTCCCAGAATTCCTTCTTGTATTGTCCCAGGTTGAACTTAGTCAAAAAAGAAGCCAGCAAGACTTGGAAGGTGGAAAGGAAGCAGAAATCATTACTCTTGGCAGATTGTGGTCCACAAACATGAAGATCAATAGGGACAGCTAAAATGTGTTTCCTCCTGCTTGAATCTGACTGCTTGACAACAGCCGAAGCCTGTCGCCTCCAGCTATGGAGGCAGCAGCTTCCTCAGGAGCAGGGGCTTTCACAAAGGAAGCAGGTTTCCTAAGGTGGTTGTTTGGGGTTTCCTCACTATCCCCCTCGTGGTTCCCTTCCAGCTTCCAGGTGTGAAGGGTTTCTCAGACTTCCCTACAAATTCCACTGTTCACCTCGGCTAAGGCTCAGGCAGGTGTAGTGACTTAGTCTCCTCTTCTGATTTGTGCCTTTCAGGGATTCACATCCCAGCTCCTCCTACATTTCTGGAAGCTCTAATCTCCACACTTTATTCTGACAATATTGTACTGATTTACAATCATGATTATATATCCTGATATTCAAAGAGCTTGTGTGAAAGATTTTTAACCATTTCCTACTCTACAATATTTAGACTATAAAAACATAGTTAGAAAGTATTTGTTAATCAGTGTTCGTGAAACAGACAAATGGCTATTTACCAAGGGCCTTCATGACTGATTAGTATCACTTACTCATGTTAGACACAAAATCTCTATATGGAAATGAAAGAACATTGAAAGAACACATCATATGAATGGATTGCAAAATTGTGGAATTCTACTCAGCAATAAAGAACGAAATAATGTCATTTACAGAAAAATGGATGGACATGGAGAACATTATGTTAAATGAGATTAGCCAGTCACAGAAAGTGAAGGGTCTTCTGTTTTTTCTAATATGCAGAAGCTAGGGAGTAATAGGGATACCAGAGGGACTTCAGATAATGGAGGAGAAACTTCAGTGGAGCCAGGGAGGTGGTCTAGGGGATAAGGAGGGGGGAGAGGTAGGATTAATGAAGGAATCGCTTCCATTGACATTATATACCTATGTGAGAATACCAATGCCAATCTCCATACCCTGTATGGAGAAGGGGGAGTGGAGAACGGAGAAGGAGCTAGGGGAAAACCCACCAAGAGCTGTGTGCATGTATGTCACTATCACTATGATTAATATTATAATGTGAGACTATAAAAGTATATATAAAAAAGACAAACACAAATACTATTTTAAATACAGACAGTATGTCTTCTATAGACTGACATGTATGACATGTATAATAATTATACTTAAATTTTTATGAGTCGTAACTCTGGTAAAGGTAGGAGTTTTAAACTTGTCATATGCCTATATAGGGAATATAGGCATCATATGCTTATTACAAGAGAAGAGATCAAGGCTTAGAGATGTCAAGGTCAATCAGATAGAAAATATGAGTACAACAGAATTGGTTAAAGACTGAGCTATTTTGTCAACATATATGAGAAATACTTCACAAGAAAGATCTACATACAATGTCCAGAAAGAGACATATTATAGTAGCCTTGAATCATTTCCCACACTACTTTTATCTGAACAACTGGGCAACATTAACTCTTCCTTTAATATAAAATGTTTAGAGCTGGGCATGGTAGCCCATTCTTATAATGCCAGTACTTGGGAGGCTGAGACAGGAGGATCGCAGGTTCGCAGCCAGAATCAGCTACTTTGTGTGGCCCTCCACAACTTAGAGACCCTTTTTCAAAAATAAAGATTAAAAAATAGAGCTGGGTATCTAGCTCAGAGGTAGAATGCCCCTGGGTTCAATCCCCAGTACTGCAAAAAATAAAATAAAATGTTTAGGTTGGCAAAACTTTTGTTCATGGAATATAACTTCTCCTACATAGAGGACGTATTTGTTTTAGAAATCAAGACAATCCGGGTATTTCCTGGACTCCCTGCTTGGGTAACAGACTGAAATATATATTTTTGCTGGGATATATAGCGGATGATCAATCTTTAGAAATGAAGCTGAAAGGTGCCAAGGAAAACCAAGTATGCACATTTCCTTGCTAAGCTTATTAACCAAATGTCACAATTTCCTTTTGAAAGTGAGCTTACTTCTTTGAACAGGTCCTCTGATTATGGTGTCCAGAATATTGCTTAAGGTGATAAATTGCAGTATTTAGTGACTCTGAAGGAACTATAAACTTCTGAATTTGCTCAATTTGTAAAATTAAATTATCACTAGCAGTAAGATCTGTCTCACTTATTAAATCATTTAAATATAAAATTACTAATTATTGGCACTCAAGTAAAATGGTCTTCTGTCATATTTATTGGTTAATTATAAATTAAATGAGACGTTACCATCGTAAAGCATTTCTACACTTATCATTAAAGAAATTTCATTGTGATAATTTCACAAAGTATATTTATAGATCTATAGATAAATATAGTGTGGTTATAACTATGTAATATAACCTGTATTTATGTCTAGCCTATAAAGAATTATTTTTACCGTTCAAAATTGAAAATGTGATGAAGTCATTCTGATAGATTCATTTGATAATTACTCTATAAGGCTATATAAAGGCATATGAATAATGACTTAGACAATTAATTTCCTTTCTTCAGGAAATAAAATATAGTATTATATGTGCATCTATTTAAGTCATATTCCAATAGCATTATCTTCTGAAAAAATAAATGCAGGATATATAATAGGTAATGTAGCATACTTTCTAGAAATTACGAACAATGTAATCTATGCCAAAAAGCATTTAAGAATAAATTTAAGGTCAGGTTACTTATTATCCTGACAGTCATGATCATATATTTTATCTATAAATGTACTCTGTTTTTTTCTGATACTATAGCAAAGATTTTGTGTGATGCTTGAGCTAACCCCTTCAATATGCAGGTCAGTTCTAGGGCAAATTAATTGTCTTGAACTGTAACAGAATGTTTATTGCCACTTGAAAATCATTCTAGCTTTTCTTCATCTGACTGTTGTTTCAATTTCCTCATTAGTTAATCAAAATCTCCACCATTCTCCTTAAGTTATTCATCCATCCATCTTCCTTAGCATAGACCATGAGATGATCCTACCTACTAGCCATTAAGTATAAACTATTTCTACATATTGATCCTTTCTGCAAATTTAGGTTTCTGTGGACAAATTTTGTCTCCCTTCCGTCTTTGCTATGTGTTTTTTCTCCTCCTGCTTAAGAAGTGCAATTTCTGTTCCTGAGTTCTTATGCTTATCTCTTTCCATCACTGCCAGAAGCTAGACTTTGATAATTATCAAGTCTTTCTCCCATGTCTTCAACTTCTCCTGTCAGCTCTATTCTATTATTTTTAGATAAATTTATTAGTGCACTGCAACTGTACATCTTAGGTTCAGTGTGATACATACATGCATGCACATGTCTCTTGCTGTCTTTCCTTCCATGTGGGTCATATGGTGATCCTATTCCTAATTTTTTGAGGAACCTCCATACTAATCTCCACAGTGTTTGTACTAATTTATAATCTCACCAACAGTGTGAAAGAGTTCCTAATTCCCTACATCCTCTGCAGCATTCATTATTGCTTGTATTCCTCATAATCACCATTCTAACCAGAGTTAGATGGCATTTCAGTGTAGTTTTGATTTGCATTTTCCATAATTACTAATGATGTTGAATATTTTTCTATATTTATTTACTTTTTCTATATTTATTTTTTTTTTGAGAATTGACTTTTCTATCATCTTACAAACATGAACAAATGTGTAACAGTTTGCATATTTTCCTCACAGTTCAGTGTTCATCTTTCATTACTCCTTTCCCTGTTTTATATCTATTTCCAGAAAATGTATAAGGAGAAAAATACTTTGAAAAAGCAAGATAGATATACCAAGTAGAAAAATAATATATATTTGTAATAGGAATATTCAAGGAAAAAAATAATGGAATGGAAGAAAACATGTACTACAAACTAAGATTCAAGAAAACATTCCTGAAATACAAGACTGTTGGAAAGTACATACTGAAAAATATAACACCATTTTGGGAGAAAATTGATGTTGAAGGCCATAACTGATGGTAAAATTATTGGATTTTAAGGAAAAGAAAGTTTCTTTGAACCTCCAAGTAAAAATACCAAATCATTTATAAATGGGGAAAAATGAAACTATTGTCGTCATTTTTATAACATTTCTTTATGCCAAAAGGTACTAAAGTATTTTTAAAACATTTAAGAAAAAGGAATGGGAGCCAATAATTTATATTTATCCACAATTTAATAGTTGCAGATATACTCCTATAAAGAAAAAGGAATCTTAAAAAGATACGGGATAAGGACTGGGAATGGAAACACCATAAGACCCATCTATACCACTCCTCAGTATCTTTCCAAGAGAATTAAAGTTATAATATTATAGTGATACATGCATACTAATGTTTATAGCAGCACAATTCATAATAGCCAAATTATTGAACAAACATAGTTGTCCATAGACAGATGAATGGATTTAGGAAATGTGGTATATCCACACAATGAAATTTTACTCAACCATAAAGAACAAAATTATGTCATTGGCAGGAAAATGGATGAAACTAGAGAATATTATGCTAAGTGAGATCAGCCAGTCTCCGGAAGTCAAGGGTCATATGTTTTCTTTCATATATGGAAGTTGTAGGAATTACAGGAAACAAAAGGGACTTCAGATAAATTAGAGAAAAACAGAATTGTGGAAGTGAGGTGTGGAGGAGAAAAATGAGGCTTGAGGAAGTTCAATAATATTATGTCCATATATGAAGGTATCATTACAAATCTCACTAACATGTATGGGAATGCAGGAGCTGGGAGCTAGGTGGGATTTGGAGGGAAAGACACCTAGTTATTATGCATGTAGGAATGAATCACTTTCAATCTCACTATGATGTATAATTATAATGAACTAATAAAAGTTATTTTAAAAAGGATACAGGAGGTATGAGAATAATGAGCTCTTTGGAAAAGTCTACAATGGAATTTACCTTATCAAAAAGACTGGAGAGATATCAACTTAAACCTGGAGGAAGGCCAAAAATATATACTTACAGAAGTATCAGAAATTCTTGCCTGATTTTTGACATGGACTTGATTCTAGGGATAGGTTTGGACATGTAAATAAATGATATACACAAAGATATTATTCTTATTGGTGCCCTCTCCAAAAACAAAACAATCAAGTACCATAGTTAGAAAAACATACACAGATCTTTGACTCACAACAAATACACAATTTTGTTTAATTTGGTCTTTATCTTAGAATAATCTAAGTCTAGAATTGCATGATAATTCATGTTCATTCTCCATAAACCATCCACTTTAAACTCTTCAAGTCCAGAAATACTTACTAATACTGTCAAACTTCTAAGATAAACCTTAATATATTTTCCTCTAACAAAAATATTGTTAAATATGATTTAGACTTTGATATTCAGTCTCTAATTAGCAAACAGATTTGGCAAAGCTGAAATAATATGCTGAATTCTTAAAATCTCAAATTATTTCTATTGCAGAATTCCCCTTTATGTTGTTATTGGGTTGCTTCAATTTTAATCCAGAGCCACAATGTTGATGGCAGCAAAAATGAGTGCTCTAATTCCTAATGTACTACAGAGTAGCTATCTTATAAAAGGGAATGTTTACAATCTATTTAAAACATTAGAGAAAACATATGACCCTTCACTTTCTGTGATTGGCTAATCTCAACATAATGTTAAATACAACTTTCATTTTACATGAATAAAAACAAACTTAACATAATTATTGTCACTTATTATGGTTTAATCTAAAAACTTATAAATCAAATTCTAAATAATTATAACTATTTTGGAGAAAGTCTTTTTTAATTGACAGTTAAAACTGTATACATTTTCTGTGTGTGATATGATACTTTGATGTATAAATACACTGTAGAATGTCTAAATCTAGCTAATTATAAATGCATTGCCATATATGTAATCATTATTGTGATGTGAACATCTTATATTCATTAGCATTTTCCAAGAATATATTATTCGCGAGCCAGGCGTGGTGGCGCATGTTTGTAATCCCAGTACTTGGGAGGCGGAGACCGGAGGATCCGGGTCCGCAGCCAGCCTCTCTTCGTGAGACCCGGTTTCAAAATAAAGGATAAAAAATAGGGTCGGGGTGTAGCTTGGAGGTAGAACGCCCCTGGGTTCAATTCCCAGTACTGCAAAAAAAAAAAAAGAATATATTATTCGCTAGGGTCAAACTAAGGCACAATAGAGTCCTTAAACCTCTTCCTAAGCAAAATTTTGTGACCTTTGGCCAACATTCATCCAACCTTCATACCTCAACTACTCTAGTTCTTCCTAACCATCATTCTATCATTCAATCAACTCAAAAGCAAGAAAACAAATAATCTAATTTTTTAAAAGGGTCACGATTCTTAGAATTTTATTTTAAAAATATAGCTCTATGAAATTTTATCACCTGATTAATTTATTAACTTCATAGACCTTTCATATGTGTGTGCGCACACACACACACACACACACACATACAAGTAAGTACATGTAAAAGCCGGTGTCTATCTATAGTCCAATTAATTATATTTTGCCAATGTCAATTTTCTGGTTTTGATACCATACTATAATTAGGTAGAATGTTATATTTAGTGTAAAGTGCTCCAAGGATACATGGCCCCTCTCTGTACTGTTTTGTAATTCCTTGTGAGCCTATAATTATTTCAAAATTAAACCTTTAATCATAAAGTAAAATGATCATAATTATTGTAGCTATATGAGTTACAATGAAAAACTATTTTTAAAATTCAGTGCTTTTATTAAAGATATATTGATCCACTTGTTTTATAAACTCATATTGATCCACTAATTTTTATTTAAACACTGAACAAGGAAAAATGTATAAATCTTGGAATGGGCATACTTTCATTCAAAGAAGCCATATTGAACATATTACTTTTTCTGGGTAAAATTGACTTTGCATATGCAAGACTGTGTATCAGCAGTTTGAAGTATTTTGCAGCAGGCACACTTGAACCTGTCCTAGCAACTCACTTTGACCCAGAAGACCAGCATATAGCCTTGTAGCAGCCTGCAGATACATTACCTTTGAGCTGCAGGCAAACTGCTCAGAGTGACCCTCTCCAGGGACCATCTCCTGTCTCTTGTATTCACCTTAATTTTAATTTGCAATGTAAAAGGCTGCAGATGACCTCATGATCTTGAGCCATCATTTCAGGCCCTGAAAACTTTCTTTATCATAGTTACTGTTATGCTGTGTCTTATAAAATGCCTCTGGACAGTATCCTTTTGGAGCTATTCAGTGTAGGCCCTGAAGTGGGGTCCCGTGCAGAGCCATGCACATTGTCATATATGGGGAAGGTGGCTGTTTCCAGTGTGGAGGGGTGGCCAGGGGAATTCTTTAGCCAGTCTGTCTCTAGAGTGCACAAATGCCTGCAGGCCAGGAATCCTGAGCTCCTGCCCCACCCTGCCTTGGTGCTGGAACTTTCATGCAGTAAAGTGTCTTCTGTTCATATTTATGAATAATTTTCCAAGTAAAAATAAAAGCATATTTTATCTCATATTTTAATAGTTTTACATAATAATAATATGATCAGAGAAATAGGAAAATCAAATTTTGTATGGCTCTCTTATGGGATATAATTTTAAAGCCAGATTTATTTTTTCAACTAAATTTAATTGAAATTAATATTGCATACAATAAAATAATATGGAGAAAATTATACTTAAAATTCCCTAACTCACTACGAAATTGAGTTATGTTGTAATATGTATTTCTTTTACTTTTCCATCTTTATTTTGCAATATTTATTTAAAAGCTTTCTACTTTCTTGATTTTATCTTTAAATTTAATGAAAGACACACATTAATTGGTTTAACAAAGTTGTAAATAGAAGATACAAGCCCTGAAATATTTTATTTTATTATTACTGTCCTCATACTTAATCTTATACTTCAACTTCCAAAAAGTGATCGATCTTTTTTGGTACTGGGAATGGAACCAAAGGGCATTCTGTCTCTAACCTACACTCCCAGCTCTGTTTTATTTTCTATTTTGAAATGGAGTCTTGCTAAGTTGTTGAAGATCTTCCTAAATTGCTGAGGCTGACCTTGAACTTGTGATCCTCCTGTCTCAGCCTCCTTAGTAGTGGGATTACAGACATGTGCCACCATGCCTACTTTGTTCCATCTATTGAAAAATGAAACTAGCCTTATTATTTTATAATCTCTGGTAATGTAATAATTTGTGTTATGAATCAATATTATTCATTAATTATTTTCAATGAATCACTACCATATAAGCTATATTTATAATTATGATTTTTTTTTGCTGTACTGGGGATTGAACCCAGGGGCATTTTACCTCCAAGCTATACCCCCAGCCCTATTTTTTATTCTTTATTTTGAAACAGGGTCTCACTAAGTTGCTGAGGGCCTCACTAAGTAGCTGAGGCTGACCACGAACCTGGATCCTCCTGTCTCAGCCTCCCAAGTTAATTATGATGTTTAATAATGTGCATAAGCTGGGCATGGTGGAGCACACCTGTAATCCCAGTATTTAGGAGGCTAAAACGAGAGAATCGTAGGTACGAGGACAGCCTCAGCAAGTAGTGAGACTCTCATCAACCTAGCGAGACCCTATTTCAAAATAAAAATAAAAATAGGGCTGGGGGTGTGGCTCAGAGGTAGAATGTCCCTGGGTTCAATCCCCAATACCAAATAATAATAATGATAATAATAATAATAATAATAATAGAAATATATGAACAAGTAAATATTATTTTGGTTATATTATTCATGGTGTCCACTTACATCCCTCAGTTCATTTTATATTGAAAAATTTAATGTGATTTTATTATTTAGTTTATCTTATAAAGGAATCAGTGTGTTTCTAATATTGACAATAAATCTCTCAATTTAATTTTTTTTATTGCGGTACCAGGGATTGAACCCAGGGGCGTTCTACCTCCCCACTACACCCCCGGCCCTATTTTTTTATACTTTATTTTGAAACCAGGTCTCACGAAGTTGCAGAGGGCCTCACTAAGTAGAGAGAGAGAGAGAGAGAGAGAGAGCTGAGGCTGGCTCTCTCTCTCCCGGATCCTCCGGTCTCCACCTCCCAATAAATCTCTCAATTTAAATGGTTATATTTTCAATGTGAAAAGTATTTTATTAGGCAATACATTTTTATTACTCATATCTTATTGAGCTATGGCTATTCCACAGATTGTGATAGTATCTGGAAATATGACATGGTTTTCATTCATTAATACAGGAAACATATGGAAGGATTACAGCATAAACACCATCACCAAACTCATTGGATTCTAAAATTTTATGTATCTTTCTACAAAGAATTTCCCCAAAGAAGAAACAAACACACATATTAAAATGAAAAGATTTTATTTCAATAGGGGTAAAATAAGATATTATTATATTATGTATTTTTCATTTATTTCATTGTATTTAAAGCAAAAAAAGATATTTTTTCTGCTTGAAATTGCCTAAGCAATGACAAAAATTTCATTTTGACTCATACTGTCAAAAGAAGTAAGAATTCTGAGTGAATTGCAGAAGTAAGGGTTTTGAAAGTGTGAGTCAACAAAAAGAAGTTTGGCAAAGCTGGAAGAGACCACCTCACAATGCAAAACTGAATACACTAAATTTAAGAGGTAGTCAGTGGGAGGACAGATGAAGGAGAGTCTGAAAGATTTAATCCTTCCATTCAGTTCAACGTTACTGCAGAGTATTGTGCCTTGCGATATAACATTGAATATGATGTTAGCCGGAGAAGATATGAATAACTACGTACATTTGTATTTGCAAGCCTTGACCCGTATTCATATATGTATGATGAGCTTAGTTACCTCTTCTGTTATTTGCACAGAGTGATTGTAAAGGGATTATTTTCCTCCTACATTGAGAAATTCTGAAATGATTTCCACATGAGCAAAAGGAGCATTATCTCCCTAGCACTGAGGAATGTCATTAGTTTCAATAGTTTTAAAGGGTATATTTTTCTTCTTTTCACCATTTCTACAAATGTCAAAAAAAAAAGGTGTTTCAGCTTTTCCCCATCAAGTAAGTACTCAACACATTGTCATTACAGCTGGTGACACTGTGAATACCTGTAGAACAAAACCAAATACAAATAACATCTAATGATTCACATTTATTACAATGATTTTATCAGCCTTTTCTTATTATTTCATTTATTTAAAAATTTTTTTACCAGAAAATACTTACAGCTGAGAAAAAGAAAAAAAGAATCTCTTGACAGTGTAGCTAATAGCAATCACATGTCAGTGTTGCAGAAAGACACTTCTTTTAGATTCTTAAGAAAAAAACATGCCATGCTAGGACACAAACCTACTGCTTTGGTGTGTTCTTTCAAACCATAGAAGATAAGTAGACTTTGTGATTTAAACATCAGAAGGAGTTCAGAGTTTATCTAAAGACAAAGCACTCGGAGGTCCTCTGACCACTGTGTGAGAGTTTCATGCAAAACATGTGCACTTTATCTAATCTCATTGATTTTCACAATTAGCTTGACTTATAAAAGTTCTGAACTAAAAAGTCCCTTTTGAAATAATGATGACTTTGTTCTACTTTTCTTTTTTAAAATACCACATTATTACAAACCACCATTCATTACAGATTAATGAACAATGATTAATTATTAATTACTGGGAGGGAAGGTTACATGCATT
Organism: Glis glis; assembly: GCA_004027185.1. Lineage (NCBI taxonomy): Eukaryota > Metazoa > Chordata > Mammalia > Rodentia > Gliridae > Glis > Glis glis. The sequence goes on from PVJS01022330.1 coordinate 28,473, forward strand.
AGCCTTGGGCTTGACAAGCTGTCAAGGATTCTGCCAAGGCTGCCAGGCTCAGCAAGTTCCAGAGAAGGTGTGACTCTGAACACTAAAAGTTAAGTGACATTTTCAAGGACCTGGAGGAAAAGCATGTGCACAACAATAAAAACGTTTCCCTTAAATTAGTCTGACTCTTGAATGTGAGAAGGATCAAGAAGAATGATGTGATATATTTCTCTGTTATATTAACTGTATATCATGTAAAAATTCCTCTCAATAGTGCCCCAAAGAAATGATTTCTAAAAGCAAATACCAGAAATGTATAATTAATTATCCTCATTTTGAATATTTTCAAATAAATGAAAATAAATATTTCTGCAAATCATGATGCATTTAAAGCTATATTTAGAAATGAAAAATCAGAAGCATTCTGATGATGTGTGGCTGAGACACAGGCAGAATTGGGACTCTGGTGCATTAGTCACACTTTAAAATTTAATTTCTACATCCAAGATCAGCCCCAAAGAATAGGAAATAGGATATTGTGCTATTCTGAGTAGGAGGAGTCCAACTTAACCAAAATATTTTTAATGGTAACAAGCATTTGTATCTTTAGTTAAATGAAATACTTTAATTTAAACTATATTTCATCAACAGAAAGTCTGTGTCGATCACAATAAAGCATGCTTATTCACTCTTGTTGGCATCATGTCAGCATAATGGATCCTTTATTATCCTTTGAATATCCTACAATATTCAGCAGAATCTCTGAACTCTGCCCACTAAATTCCAGTCACACTCCATCCAGGAGCCCAAGTTGTGGTAGCTGTGAAATCAAAATATGTTTCCAGACACCGGGTTATCTCAAGGAGGACAATTTGGGCAAAACAACACAATTGCAGAACAATAGAGTAATAAGATTGTTAGTTTCATGACTGTTTACTGTCACTTTATTTGAGGAATTCTTGGGTAAGTCCAAGAAATCTGCAATTTATCTCTAATGGACATGAAAAAATGGAGAAATGCCCATAAGCAAATTGGACAACTACCCATCTTCAGGTTCTTTTTGTTTACAAGTGTTTATTTTTGTTTTTGTTACAGGTGTTGCACATATATTTATTGCTGTGTGTATTGAAGTTGCTGCCAGTTCTCTGCTATGTGTAAAGAAGAAAAGCTTTTACCCCTTTCTCAAAGAGCAGAGGTTAGCCAATTATAATGGTGTACGCATCATTGCAACCATATACAACTGTAGACAGAATGGGGAATACTCTGGGAAATCACTTCATCATCCAGATATACTACAGATATACTTCAGATATACTACAGAAACAAATTTCTATAGAGTGTCCCTTGATCAAAGGAAATACAAATATAAAAATATCACGCTGGTAGCTAGTAGTAATGAGGTAGTATAGGAAAGATAAAATATTAGGTAGAAGGAAGACGGATTGGAAAGGAAAGGGAAAATATAGTTTTAAAATCTAGAAGCCAGACGTGGTAGCACACACTTGTAATCCCAGTACATGGGAGGCTGAGACAGGAGGATCCGGGTTCGCGGCCAGCCTCAGCTACTTAGGCCCTCCGCAACTTGGTGAGACCCTGTTTCAAAATAAAGAATAAAAAATAGAGCTGGGAGGATAGCTTGGAGGAAGAATGCCCCTGGGTTTAATCCCTGGTACCACAAAACAAACAAACAAGTAAATAAATAAAATCTAGAAACTTCATAATCCTTAACTTCACCATACAGGGTTTGCATTTTCTGAGGAGAAAGGCCCTAATAGGCCACACTTTTAATCATAATGGCCTGTCTTCACATCTGAATTTCCTAGGATGCTTGGCAAACAAAGGATCCCCAAAGGAAGTCTCACCTTTTGTGTAGGTCGGGCATCAGCCAACACCCACCAATGAAATGGCAAGAACCTGAGGATTCAAAGAAAGGAGACCAGTCGACACCGCCGGCCCCAGAGCCACCTGGGCCGGGCCGCCCCCGCGCCAGGTACCGGACACCCCCAGGCGTCCCCGCGCGCGCCACACCGCCGGCCCCAGAGCCACCTGGGCCGGGTCGCCCCCGCGCCAGGTACCGGACACCCCCGGGCGTCTCCGCGCGCGCGCCACACCTCCGGTCCCGGAGCCACCTGGGCCGGGCCGCCCCCGCGCCAGGTACCGGACACCCCCAGGCGTCCCCGCGCGC
>PVJS01022331.1:0-30635 GCA_004027185.1 Glis glis
CTTAGTGAGGCCCTCCGCAACTTCGTGAGACCCGGTTTCAAAATAAAGTATAAAAAATAGGGCCGGGGGCGTAGCGCGGAGGTAGAAAGCCCCTGCGTTCAATCCCCGTTACCGCAAAAAAAAAAAAAAATACCATGTTCCTTGAAAATATACTTAATATAATAAACATACCAATCTCTCTTAGTAATCTAAAACTTTAACAGAATTCCAATTAAGACATAGTACCTTAATGATAATGAAAACGAGGTTAAACTGAAGTAATAAAGAAAAATTTAAAACATAAACAGAAGGAAAAAACCTGAAACAAAATGACCTGAGACTTCCTCATGCGATATTGAAATATAAAGTCACAGAAACCAAAATGAGTTTTTACTAGCAGATGACTAGAGCCAAAGAGAATACCTTAAAATGTGTAAACAATCATAAACACATGTACATTCTTATACATGTGCACATGTATAAATACATCCATAAACATAGCATATATATACATATATATGGAGAGAGGGAATTGTAAAGATAAACATATTTCTACTTATAATTTTATATTGGTAAATGTCTCACAATATGCTCAAATAGGAGGAAAAAGATTTTTAGCATTTGTCAACTTCAAAGATGTAAATGCTCCCACCATGGTAAATTCCAAGCTATAAATTTGATGTTACTAAATGTATAATTTGAAAATATGTGTAGCAGCTCATCGTTATACAGTATTTCTATCATTTAGATTGAGATATATTTAGATTTTTTCTGTTTCAGGGTTCAATCATCAGTGCTCCCCCAAAATTAAAAAAGATAATAGAATAATTAAAAAGAGATGATTTTTAAATATTTATTCATTGTAGTTTTGATATAATTTACTTAATTTTTTGCTTTTTGCTGATAATTTAACTTGTAATAAAGGTGGTGTTTAAGAACTGGCTTCATAAACTTAGACATTTGACCATGTGCTTTTGGGAGGTGGTGCAAGCCAGCTCCACATGACGACACACATAGGAGTTTAGAATGGGGTGTTGTCAAGAAAAAAATGTCATTACATCTGAAATTCCAAGGGTAGATCTGGCTCATAGAAAGTGCTCTTTTAAATACTAGTTTTTACATTTTCATTTGTATATGGTAAATAATGGATTTTAAATAACTAGAAAAATATTATTATAGTATATAATATTATTATTTAGAAATATCTGAGACCGGGCGTGGTGGTGCACGCTTGTAATCCCAGTACTTTGGGAGGCGAAGACCGGAGGATCCAGGTTCGCAGCCAGCCTCAGCTCTCTCTTTTTCTCTCTCCCTGTCTCTCTCTCTCTCTCTACTTAGTGAGGCCCTCTGCAACTTCGTGAGACCCAGTCTCAAAATAAAGTATAAAAAAATAGGGCCGGGGGTGTAGCATGGAGGTAGAATGCTCCTGGGTTCAATCCCCGGTACCGCAAAAAAAAAAAAAAAAGAAATATCTGATTAATTATGTGACAAAATAATTAACTGGAGTTATTTTTCAAATCAACACCAAGGTAAAAGCCAAATGAACCAAAATTTGAAATGTAAGGCAATAACTATTATGTCATAGAAGGGAATAATCATTTTCTGAATGCAATCTTGATATATGGGAAGAATTTGGAAGTGCTGACTCTCAAGAGGCCTAAAAGAAAATATTGATAAAATTTTATTACATAAAATCTGAATTTTATGAAAAATGTACATGTATATAAATAACCATATACATAACAAAATATAAAATACAAACTAAAATACTTGCAAGTCATATTGCAGAAAATGAATTAATTTCTTTAATATAGCTTTTAATATATAAATTTATTACTTTAAAACCAATAAATAAGACTAGTAAACCAGTAATAAAAATGAGCAAAAGAAAGTTAAATGAAACAATGAGTTACTATGTATAACCTGTTCTATTGGAAAATAATAAAACACTTTATTACTCAAAGTTTTAGTGAGGTTATCAGACAATGGGTAATTCTATGAATTACTGGTAGAGTACTAACTGATAATTTTATGGACTACAATTTGACAATATCTAATCAGAAAAATGTAAAATGAATACATTCATGTTCTCTGAACTAGCTAGTACAATTCTATTTATCCTGCAGATATCTTCACATACAAATAAAATATAACTTATGCAATATTTTCTTTACATGTTTTGAATAACAAACAAATATTGGTATCAAAAAAATGTTAATTTCATATGAATTTCTATGTACTTATTTAGGACAAAGCATCTCACTGTGCATTTACAGTCCTACACTACATACAACATTTCAGTCAACAGTGGACTTGAATATACAACCATGGTCCTATAAGATTATAATGAAGCTGAAAAACTCCCATCAACTAGTGAAGCAGGAGTCATCATAAATGTAGTGAAGCATGCCAGTCATGTGTTTATGGTAATGCAGGTTAAACAAACTTACTGGGCTGCAAGTCACATAAAAGTATAGCACATACATGAATAGCATATAATACTTGATAGAGATAATAAACAACTATGTTTAATTAAGGGAAAATTATTTTGAGACTCTATCATTACTAGTTAAAAAGTAACCCACAGTTACTAAATTGATTGAATGAAAAAGTGGGCACATATTACCTTTCTGTTTTCAGAACCACAGCGTGTTAACTAAGTGATAAGACCATTAGAACAAAGTCTCTTTCTGACCCACCTCCCAAAATGTAAACGTTACAGTTGTCATCAACTAGTTCCCACACAGATTTCCATCTATGTCCAAATGTTAAACACCCCAGATATAAAGAAAAATTATCGAATATATTTATTGTTATTAATAATATTAATAATATTTGATTTCTTTCATATGCTCATTTTTCTCTATTGTTTGTAAATGGATTTTAAAAATAACATTTGATTTTCTTAGGCACCATTCTATCAAAGTGACACATTACTTTACAGAGTTAATGAGAAGCAACAGTTTCAACAAATGAATAGGGAAAGTCCGACAAATAGGAATGGACAAGCTAGTTTAAACAAAAATAAGAATTGTCCCAATCTCATTTTTATCCTGGTGAATCTTAATTAGACTTATGGTAAGCTGTATTAGTGTTAATAAGGATTAATGTCATAGTGATAAGCAGAGCATACAAATCAATAAATACTGCCATATCAATATATGAACAGGGACACAAATAGCCATTTTAGTTCTTAACAAAGAGTTTGGAATGGAGTTAAATATTTGCTATGTGGATTTAAAATACTTTGAGAAGTAAAGGAAGTCTTACTTCCACACAAGATAGTCTAACATTGCTCAAACAGCAGTGTTGTGAAACTTCATAGATAAATATAAACCTTAAAGGATTTACAAACATGCCCTCAGGGGTTACTTCATGATTCTGCCACAGTTGAAAGTGTCCTCCCTGGGTGTTTGGGGAGCAGAATGGTGATTAACCCATTAATCAAATGAATTTTCACCGATTAGGATGATGAAACGGAGGACTTGAGTCTTGTCCCCCTCTGAGAGGTACAACAGCCACTTGAAGAGCTTGCAGAATTATTGAGGAGAAAAAATAAAGAAACACAAAACGATTAGAAAGTAACATAATATCCGTTGGGTTTAATTTTGGATTTCAAGCAAAACAACAAACAGCTAAATGATAATGGCTCAAGCAATATTTTTTCCCCTAAAGGAAAGTAATCTGGGGACAGTATGTCAGTTTCATGTGATGGAAGAAGCTCAGAAGCCTTTCAGATATCTCTGTTCAACCATCCCTTTGGTATGGCCTCAAATTTATGGTCCAGGATGGGTACTGCTGCAGGTGACAGGTGGTGGGAGGGAACAGGATGCCACTACTCTTTATTGACAGGAAGCTCCCTGAAGTGACATGCACCCACTCTGCTACATCATTGAACCACACAATCACATTGCCAGGTATACAGCTGCAAGGAGACTGAGAAAGGTAATCTTTATTTGGTTGACAATGTAATCAGCTATAAATTAGTTTTATTACTAAGAAGAAGAGAATGTATACTAAGAAACAAGTCCTAACATCTGCTAAAAACATAGGAAGAAATGAAATAAATAATTGAATCATATAGACTAACATCCAACAACTAAAGTAATTCACCACTTTTTCTACTGATGTTCCTTTTCTGTTTCAGTATCTAGTTCAGAATACAACATGAAATTTAATTGTTGTGTCTCTTTAGGTTCTTTCGAATCTATGACACCTCAGTATTTCCTTATCTGTCATGAACTTTACACTTCTGAAGAGAACTGATGAGGTATTTTGTAGAATGACCCTTATTTTGGCTTTTTGTTTTATCAGATGAAGGCTATGGATTTTTATGAAATATAGTAAACTGGTGATGTGCTCTTCCAAATTGCATCATATCAGGGAGTACATGATATCAAAATGACTTTTTACCGGTGATTTTTATCTTGATCTCTTGATTGTAGTGACATCTACCAGATTGCTCCATTGTGAGTTTACCATTTTCTTTCTTTATTCCTTGAAAATGTGATATATACTCTGTACAGCCCAGAGTAAAGAGAAATTAAGCTCCATCTCCTGAAGGGTGAAGTATCAAAGAATTTGTGAATATATGGAAAAACCACCTCAGTTATTAATACAGATTATGGTAAATTACTTTAAGGATATGCAAATTTCCTGTCTCTCTTTCAAGTTTCACCCACTAATTTTAGCTTTCATCAGTGGATCTTGCCTGAAGTAATTATTACTATGGTGCTCTAATGATGATTTTCTATTTCTCTCATTCCTTCTACATTTATTTATTGAAATTATTCTGCGAAGAAGATTGTTACATACTAATTACCATTTAATTATTTAATTATTATTCAGTCATCCATTTATATCAGAATATATTCATGTATACTTTTCATTTTTGAGCTATAATCCACTACCCTCTTATTTATTCTGTTGCTGAAATTATTCTTGCTTTAGCCATGTACAGGAAGTTCTTTCAGGTTGTCTCTTAGGTATCTTTTTTGATATACTCACTCCATTTTTATTTGTACTTTGTAACTTCTGGTACTACTAGGTGGTCAAGAATCTTCTGATATTTTCTTGGACTCAGCCTTAGAATTAGCCATTTTTCCACAGTGTCTCTAAGTTCCTTTTCCTGGATAATGGTATTTGTTTTTGTCTTTTTTGTGTGTGTGTGGTACTGAGTATTGAATCCAGGGGCATTCTACCTCTGGACTACACCCCCAGCCCTATTTTATTTTTTTTTATTTTTAAACAGGGTCTTGCTAGGATGCTGAGAGTTTTGTTAAGTTGCTTAGGCTGGTCTGGAACGTGCCATCCTTCTCTCAACTTCCCAAGTACTGGGATAACAAACATGTATCACTATACCTGGCTGGAGAATGGCATTTAGAAACCAAGAAGTATGTTGTCAGCATATTTAATATGATTTCTAATCTCTTAAGTATTTTGCATATGTGAATGTATCACTTTGAATATTATTATGATTTAAAATTACATTGGATCAATAAAATTCTAAGAAAATGTTTTTTGATTTTGTTAGCCCAGAATATTGTTAGTGAGAGTTTTGTGCACACTTGAAAAGTTTGTACATTGTGTCAGTATGTATGCGTGTATGTGTTTGTGTGTGTGTGTGTGTGTGTGTGTGTGTGTGTGTGTGAATGTGGTACTGGGTATTGAACTCAGAAGCATTCTACCTCTGAGCTATACCTCATGCCTATTATTTATTTATTTATTTATTTTGTTTAGAAATAGGGATTCTCTTAAGCTGGGCGTGGTGGCGCACACTTGTAATCCCAATACTTGGGAGGCTGAGACCAGATAATCCGGGTTCACGGCCAGCCTCAGCTACTTAGTGAGGCCCTCCGCAATTTAGTGAGACCCTGTTTCAAAATAAAGAATAAAAAATAGGGCTGGGGGTGTAGCCCGGAGGTAAAATGTCCCTGGGTTCAATCCCCAGTACTGCAAAAAAAAAAAAAAAGGGATTCTCTAGATTGCTAAGAGTCTTGCTAAGTTGCCGAGACTGGTCTCAAACCTGTGATCCTCCTGTCTCAGCCTCCCAAGTACTCAGAGTAGAGGTATAAACCACCATGCCAGGCTAAAGACTATGTTTTTTATTCCTTGGAGGTGAAGTATCCTATGAATGCCACATTAGCATTTTTGAGATTATCTGTATCCTACTGATTTCATGTTCAGTTCTCTTAGTTCCTGAGAGAAGGATATTGAGGTCTTCAACTATAATTTTGAGTTTGTCTTTCTCATTTCCAATATCAGGTTTTGAGTGTTCATCGACAGATGGATGTATAAAGAAAATGTGTTTTACACACACACATACACACACACACACACACACACATACACACACACACACACACACACACATACACACACACACACACACACACACACATATACACATGGGAATATTATACAGCTTAAACAAGAAAAGATCTGTCATTTTCAACAACATGAATGAACCAGAGAGATACATGATAACTGAAGTAAGTAAGCCAGGCACAGATAAATACTGTATGAATGGATGTGGAATCTAAAAAATTACTCATGGAAGTAGAGAGTAGGATGATGGTTACCAGGGGCCTGATCGACAGAGGAATGGGGAGTTGTTAAAAAAATACAAACCTTCAGATGCTTAAGAAGAGTATATTTAGATCTACTGCCCAATATGGTGATTATTGTTAATTACTATGGAATGCATGTTTGAAAATTGCTGAGAAAGTAGATTTTATATGTTCTTACTACACAAAATGTATGAGTTAATGAATATGTTAATTAACTTAATTTAGCCATTTCACAATGTCACAATGAATAACTATACAAAACAATATGCTAAACTGGGTATGGTATGGCATTCTTGTAACCCCAAATATTCAGGAGGCTGAGGCAAAAGGATCTCAAAATTAAGGCTAACTGGGGCAACTGCATGAGACCATGTCTCCAAAACAAAACACAAAGAAAACATGCTACACATATGAATATGCATGTATACATATATGTGTGTATATATATATATGTGTGTATGTGTGTATGTCTGTATAGACAGACATATGTGTCTATATATAGTTTCTTTTGTCAATTTATAAATTAAATAAAAATAAGAAACAAATAGCAGTCATCCATTTCAAAACTTTGTTGTTAGGCACATCCATGTTTGAGGATTTTTTTTAACTTGTTGGGTGACTCACGCCTGATCTTTTTGTTGTGCTTTTCTTTAATAATATTCGCTATTCTGATGTCTACTTTGCTTAAAATAACAACAGCTACTTTAGCTTACTTTTGGTTAATGTTTTCATGATATATATATATTTCTTCATCCCTTCACTTATCTATATAATCATACTTAATGGAGTCTTTTACAGGCAACATATAGTTGGATCTTTTTTGTTTAACTGGTGTGTGAAGCCATTTACTTTTAAAGTAGCTTTTTATGGTTGGATAAATACATACTTCATCTTGCTAGTTGTTTCCCACATATTCTATGTGTACTTTGCATCTTTTTCTGTTTGTTTTTCTCCACTGTATCTAATTGATTCTTTTTAATTATTTCATTTTATCTTATTCACTGCATATACTTCCTTTAGAATGCTTGAATATCATCAATGCATGTTGTATACATTTATGGAAAAATCACACAAATGCACAATTAATATTTATTAATAAAATGTTTTAGAGGCTATACTTGAGTTTTTTGATATCTGCTTTTAAATAATTGGACTATAGCTTTAAATAATATCATGTTACTTTGTATAAACTGCAAAGACCTGCATATCAGTATATTTCTAATCTGTTTCTCTTATTCTTGTCCATACATTTCACTTTTATATAACACACAATGAAATGTTACAAATATTGCTTTAAATAGTCAGTTGACATTATGTACATATTTGAGAATCACAATGCCAATCTCAATATCATGTATGCGGAATAGTGGGGAGGGAGCCCAGGGAAAGCTGACCAAGTGCTGTGTGAATGTATGTCGCTATCACTTTGAACTAAATAATGATGTGAGACTATAATGCACCAATAAAAGTATAAAAATAGTCAGTTGTCTTTTAAAGGAATTATAAATAAGAAAAACAGTATTTTATGTTTTATTCTTTTTCAATACTTTTTAGAAAAGTTTTTGACCTGTATACTATTCTTCATCTATTAACTATTTCAGCATTCCTCTTGAGTATGTCCCTTTGCAATAATTCTATAATCTTTAATTGCTGAAAAAGTATTTTTCCCTAATTTTAGAGGATATTTTCACTGGGTATAGAAATCTGGGTATTTTTTAGATTTTTCTTTTGGTACTTTACATTGTTATTCCTTTTTTTTGTTTGTTTGTTGTTTTCATAGTTTGTTGACAATCTGCTATTATTCTTGACCATCTTCTACTGCCCTCTAGATGCCCTTAAATTTTTGTCTTTCTCTTTAGTTTTTGTCAGTTTGAATAGTGTATCCTTAGGTTGTGGGTTTTTTTGTTCTTTGTTTTATTTATTTCTAATTTCATCTGCTTTGTGCTCTATCAGCTTATTGGATTGGCAATTCACAGTCTATCATTTACTTTTGGAAGTTATTGGCTATTATTTCTTTAAATATGTATCTTATACAATTACTTCCCTCTCCCTGTAGAATACCAATACATACATGTTAGAACATTTGATATTTTCTCACACCCTTTAAATATTCTCTCTTGTTCTTTTTCCCACTAATTTTTCTAGCTATATTTTATTTTGGCTAAATTTCTATAGAGTTATCTTCAAGATCACTGATGCTTCTTTAACTGTATTGAATCTCCTGATAAGTCCACTGAAGACATACTTCATTTCCATTATTTAGTTTATTTCTAGAATTTTCAATTGTTTCTCTTTTACTATTTTCATTACTATGATAAAATTACCTGTCTGGTATTGACTGGTGTCTAATATTTTCATGTGTAAATTTAACAGATTAAGCAGTTATTTTAAATTCACTTTTTTTTTTTCGGTACCAGGGATTGAACGCAGGGGCGTTCTACCTCCGCGCTAGGCCCCCGGCCCTATTTTTTATACTTTATTTTGAGACCGGGTCTCACGAAGTTGTGGAGGGCCTAAGTAGAGAGAGAGAGAGAGAGACAGGGAGAGAGAGAGAGAGAGAGAGAGAGAGAGAGAGAGACAGGGAGAGACAGGGAGAGAGAGAGAGAGAGAGCGTGCGCACGCGCGTGTGTGCGCAAGCTAAGGCTGGCCGCGAACCCGGATCCTCCGGTCTCCGCCTCCCAAAGTACTGGGATTACAAGCGTGCGCCAACATGCCCGGCTTAAGTTCACTTTTTTATGGTTCCAACATCCATGTCATATTTAAGCTTGGATCTCATGATTGATTTAAATATTTCTCTGTATTGTTCATGTTGTTTTATATGTCTCATAATTTTGGGTTTAAAATCAGGTATGTCTAGGGCAGTAGTCTGAACTGAATAATTTTATGCTTGGAGATGAGCTTATATACTTTTTCTAGGCCTTGATTGGGAAGAATTGTGTTATACTAGTCAGTATTTAGCCTGGGATTGAAATTTGCAAAATCAGACTTGGTTATCTCCACTTGGTTTGGGGTCTTCTCATTTGTTGCCCATAGAAAGAATCTTTCTCTTGAAACTTTCTCAGGTCTCTTCCAGCATTATTTTCAATCAGTGTTCTAATCAGGGAGGCAGGGGACAGGGTAGGAGTATGGTCTCTAAATTCTGATTAAGTCTCAGTCTTAGGTAGGTGCTGTAAATCAGACTTTTCAGGAGCATAGCTTTAGTCTACTTGCCTTTTCTCCAGATACAATGCTGAAGCTTGCAGATATTTCTTCACAATTTTCAGGGATCTAACAACTTTTTTCTGTATCCCTCTCCCAGTTGCATTTTATTTCTCAAAGAGATTCCAGGCTATCGTTTTGATTCCCTATCCACTATGGAGTATTTTGTTCCTTAGTAAAAGTAGGGTACATGGATTTGGACAGAGTTTTGGTGATGACCGCCGTGCCCCCCTACATCTGCCGTAGCATATTTCCTCTGTTATTCTCAGTATACATTTTTTCACTGTTGCCTTTCGCTTAACTATTAAGGCTTTTGATTTGTTGGACAGATGGCGGAGTAGGTCTCAGCGATATTGGGCAGGCTAATCTTTCCCACCACCAGCCAACTTCACTTAATAACTTTTTCAAGAATCTCCCAGATCTTACCTGAGAATATTGGGAGTGAATCCAATAATGTCTAATTTTTTTCCAGGAGCTTTGTGCTCTAACATTAGGCCATGTTTGGCCTCTAGTAATTTATTTAAAATTGCTACTAAATAATCTTATTGGCTTATACTAGCCAGCATTGTTTGTCACAGTTAATCAAATCCTCAGGTCCTGTTTATACTGAAGTTTTTGTTGTTTCGTTGTTGTATATGTGGGAATAATGCTATTTTGTTTCATTGATTTACAGAAGTTTCTCTTTTCATTTTCTGACTACAATATTTTGATGGTTAGGCATGCTAAAATATTTTTATTCTGTATGTTTTCTTTTTAATTTTCTAATGTAGAGAATTCCCTAGCTTCAGTGTAGTTTAATTTATATCATTCCTATATATTTATGCTTGATGGGTACTGCTAAGAATTTTTTATCTATGTCAATATCAGAAAGATATCCTGGATTATGTACTAGAAGAACTATTGATTTAGCTCTTGGTTTTAGAACTACAATATATCTGAAATAGTTTTATTATGTCAAGTAGAGGTCAAATTTTATGTGTGTAAGTATATATATATATACAGTTGATTTTCTCAGCATCATTTTTAAAAGATCAGTTTCTTCAGTGACATCTTTGCAAATAATTAACTGGTAATATCTGGAGTGTGTCTATTTCAGGACAATTATTCTATTTAATTGGTTTAATTGTTCTTGTCTGTGCACATATAAAAAAGTCTTAAATATGTTAACTCATTTTCTGTTCTAATTTCTTGGTAATTTTCAATTACCACTCAATTTCCCTATGGATATCTGTTATGTTAATATTGGCATTAAAGATATATCTCTAATATCTCTAATATACCTCTAATTTTTCATACTTATGTTAGTATTTGTTGCTATGACAATATACCCGAGAAAACTAAGGGGAGAAAAGATTAAATTTGGCACATGGTTTCAGAGATTTCAGTCCATGGTAGGATGGTTTCATTGCTTTGGGCCTGAGGTTAATCTGAATATCATGATAGAGAAAGTATTATAGAGAAGAGATGCTCAGATCATGGCAGCCAGGAAATAGAGAAAGAGAAGGATGAAGGAGAAGATGTGGTCCCTAAGAACACACACCCAAGGACCCATTCCTTCAATTTAGTCCTATTTCCTATGGTTCTCACCACCTCTAAATATTGCCATCAAATTATTAATTCACTGATGAGGTTGGAATACTCATGATCCAGTCACTTTGAAAAAACTCACCTCTGAACATTAGGAATCAAGCCTTCAACACATGGACATTTGGAGGACATTCCAGATCCAAACAATAATACCAACTCTATTGCTACTTGATTCCTGATGGAAGGATCCTTTGATCTTGTCTACCAGCTACTTACTTTGTGCTTTTTTTCTTTATTTATTATGTCATTCTTGTTACATCAATTTAATGAACCCAATGAAGTTCATCTGTTGTGCTCTTCAGCACATCTATTGAGGTTTCTATTTGTTTTTAATGTCAACAATATTATTTCTATGTTATAAGGTGTCTTGCTGGTGGTTTCATTTAATTACTTGTTCTTAATTTGTATATGATTTACCCTTTTTTACCACTCTCTTTATCTTCTTAATTTTGATCATTTAAAATCCTTGGATGGCTGTTCGTTTAGATCCTTTTCTTGGGTATAGGCTTTTCTCTTAATTTCTATTTCAATAAATTGGTAGTCCTTTGTGGTGGCATACCTGTAATCTCAGTACTTGGTAAGCTGAGTCAGGAGGATAGCAGGTTCAAGACCAGCCTTAGCAGTTTAGTGATACACTTAGCAACTTATCGAGACCCTGTTTCAAAATAAAAAATAAAATAGGGCTGGGGTGTAGGTCAGAGCAGGAATGCCCCTGGGAGACACACACACACACACACACACACACACACACACACACACACACATTTAAACATCTTTTGGCTTCTGTGAACTCATAACTGCACTTAAGCTACCTTTCAAGAATGGCAGCTTTCTCTTGTACAATCCACCTGGGGTATGAAGTAAAATCATATAGCAGAACAAGTGATTTTAGCTGAGTTCTAGAATATTAAGAGAGAGGATTAGATCAGTTTTCATGGGAATGCTTCCATTGCTAGTTCTTTAATATCAACTGATTCTTATTTCTTCCAGAAAATTTCATCATATGGAGCATGGTCTATTCCCATGGCTGTGTTTTGAGTTCCTGGCAGGTTCCATGAAACTTATTAAACCTGATTTTCTTCCTGGGATCAATTATGCTTTAGGCCTGGTTAGCCAGACTGAAATAAGTAGGGTACTTCTACCTTTGCTATTGACCATCAGGTCCCTGGTACTAATGATGTCCACTGTCTATAGGCAAGAATATCACAATACTTCGTTCCTTTCTTTCATATTAATGCTCTAATAAAATGTCTTCAAGTGTATGGACTGTTATCTTTAACCAAATACTGTCTACTCAATTTCTGACACTTTGATAATTATTTTTCCTGTTTCTTTCTGACCTTTTATCTATAAAAAGGCTTTATGTATTTTGTAGTATATTTGGATGCTCTCTTACAAATGGACTCAGCTAAATCTAGGTTGTTTCTATACATGTAGCTTAATTCTTTTTACAAAATTTTAATCATATTGCACATAAAATTCACAGCTTCTCATTTGTTATAAAATATGAAATAAGCATCGTCATAATACCATGTAGCAAATATTTATAAAATGTCTACCTAGTATTCAATTTGCTGACTCCATTCTGGTTAATCTGACAAGTCTTTAATATACTAATTGACAATTTTGTCTTCCAGAAAGGCAAAAAATTATAGTAGTACTACAACTCTAGCCCTAATTATGCATAATATGGAAGTATAAATAGGTGGATTGTAAATGATAGGAACCTTGGGAGAAAGCAATTGTGACATATTCTAGAGCCTGATAGCCAAGGAAAAAGATAACAGCTTTTACCTTAAACTTACAAAGGCAAATTGCAAATAGTTAAAAAAAAGTAGGCAACTTTACATGTCTTCAAGTTATAAAAATGAAATAAAAAAGTAGCGAAATTCTCTTAACAGATTTCAGATTATTTTAATAATTAATTGATAAATCACATTTAAATGACACTGATAAGAAGAATTAAGTGTGAATAGCCTATGAGTCAATGAAGTTCCTTTGGTAAAATGAGCTAAGAGTTAAAGAATATGTGCTCTAACTGCCCAGAAGAAAATCAACAGGATAATTTTATAAGGGGCTAGGTAGCAAATATCTGTTTGAATGGTGGACAGAATGTGTACTGATTGCTGTAAAAAGATGAAACTTAAAAGGGAGATAAAATTTGGGATAAAAATTCCTAGGCCTTCCAAAACTTGCTCCTAGAAATATGTTCTGAACAAGATGATTTTGAAAGTAATAATCAGTAAAGACATATAAAAATGTAAAATTAATCAGTACTATAAGTATACATTTAATTGAGTAAGAGTGAGATATTTATTTGTTCTTTTTTTCTAAATTTAACTTCTAATTAAATTATTTAATTTATTTATTTATTTATTTATTTATTTATTTATTTATTGTGGTACCGGGGATTGAACCCAGGGGTATTCTACCTCCAAGCTATACCCCAGCCCTATTTTTTATTATTTATTTTGAAGCAGGGTCTCGCTAAGTTGTGGAGGGCTTTACTATGTAGCTGAGGTTGGCCATGAACCTGGATCCTCCGGTCTCAGCCTCCCAAGTACTGGGATTACAAGTGTGCGCCACCACACCCGGCTAAATAATTTTATTTTAAGAATATCTTTATAAATGTCTATCCATGATTTTTTTGCTCTTTAAATTTTCTTTTTATTATTTTTTATTGGTGCATTGTAAACATACATGAAAGTCAGATTCACAGCAATATAATCATATATGCACAAAACATTATTTGGTCTCTTTCCTTCCCCATAACTCCCCCTTTCCTCTCCATACATGACAGCGAGATTTGTAGTGGTACACTCATACATGCATATAACATAATTTGGTCTCTTTTCTTCTCCAACCTCCCTTTTCCCTCTCCACCCTCACCTGATCCCCACCACCACTACTCTACTGGTGTCTCTTATTTTCATGAGGTCCATCTTCTGTTCTTTTTTCTCTGTAGCTTCCATTTAAATTAAACTTTTATTTTTGATCCAGTATATTTATTGAGGGATGACTCATTCACTCCTTGGTAGACCTCAATTTATATTAGATTATGGATTCATAGTCCATGTGTTTCAGGTCTTTCTTTTGTAAGTCCCTTTGGGTGCTCACTTACAAAGTGGAGGTATTACCTCTGCTTTTATTGTTTTACTTTAATGGAGCTTTAAACCTTATTCATAGTCCTTTTTACATTGCTTCTTCCTTTCCATTTACTTTTCTTTGTAATACATTGAATGTCCTTGTGATATCTTTTTAAGGATTATAACTCTGCTTTTGTAGTATCGCCAAATTCTGTTTTAGAGGAGCACTTTTAATAGCACTGGAGGCAAAGTAGATGAATTTGTTTTTTCTGTGTATAAGAAAAATAGAAATCTACAGGCCTCCACTATACAATTGAGTTGACTAAGCTGTCATTATTTAGGATTACTCCAAAAAAACAATTTGCCATTAATTTGTTGATCTTTCCAGACCTTGGTTGAGATGTCTTGATGTGTAGAATCTCTATCTTCTCTCCCACCACATTATAGACATCCCAAGAAAGGCAAAGTGAAATAAAGGTCTATCTCATCAGTGACCCCTGCTCATAAACTGTGAAATAAAGTCTCCTTTGATGTCATCTTTTGCCAATTCCTTTTTTGTGGGAAACTTCTATAAGTCAAGGATTTGAAGAAAAGCAAGTTAGGCTTCATGCATGACAAGATTCTTTCTCTCTTGCCTGATTAAAATGAGAGAAAGAGAGAACCCCAAGGAGTATTTTTAATACATTTTCCCCTGACACTGCATAAATCTAGGAACATTTATATGCTAATCAAATCAAAATAGGAATTATTAGTGACTGGAGAGCCCCAACATGGCTGTTATTTTCCCATCAACATATGATAACACTGCAGATGCTGAATTAAGGAGCTGAATATTATATAAGCCCCGAAAGGTTATAATACATGACAGGTTTAAGCAATATTAAATCCTAGAAACCCTGACCCACCTATTACATATTTATTCAGTATTACAAATTGTAAATATTTAAAGATACACAAAGATACAGTGTGAGTAAATTCTTAATGTTTAATGAAATTATTCATGATATACAAAGAGTTGAATAACTCAACAAATACCATGAAGGTTAATGCATGCGAATGAATCTGAAAAGTCCAGCAATGAGAAGAGCACATTGTGTCCTTTGTGAGGATGATCATGAAATAGAATTAATGTAACCTGATTTTCATGGTTAAGGATATCTCTGGGGATAAAAGGAAGCGACTTTCACTGAAGACCTACTAGCAGGTAATCCACATCCAAAGTCAGCTCTCCATCTCAGGGGCTGGGACCCATTGATCCTTTGTACTGATCTCATTGTAATGCCTTTTCAAGATAGAATCCTGATCTCTGTTAAAAATCTACATGTTTAGTTTGTCTTTTGGTACTGTATCTTTTTATCTCTTAAGAGGTCAGCAGCTGGTTGAGAATAGCTATGATATGAAATCACAGATGAGCCAATAATAGGAAATTCCAGAAAAAGCCATCAAAAGGAGCTGAGGGAATGGGCCCAGTGGGGATACCTTATTTTGATATCCATGATATCTATCATTCTTATTTATAATGATCCCAGATCATAATACAGCAGGTTTAAATTTACACTTCTTATTTTTAATGCTACAATGCCCACACAAGAAAAACTTGCCTGCCTTGAATGGGTAAGCAGAAGAATTTCCTTGGCCGACTCAATTTGCATCTACATTCAAAATGCCATTTTCAAGTTCCCATCCTCAGTAGCAATAGTAGAATTGCTCTTATGTTTATAAGGCCTTAAGGAACTGAGACAGACAACTGTGAATATGGTTTCAACTAATGCCCTACGAGAAGTCCAATGTTATAGCACCGGAGATAACTTGAAAAATCATCTGTTGGTAATAGAATTCCAAACAATTCTTGGACACATTAGTTGTAAGTTTTTAATCTTTTGATTACCTATCTATTTTATGTTTTGAATATGTGTGTCTGTGTGTGCGTGTAATCAGAATTCTTTTTTTCAAGTGAAAAAGAAAACCAGACATGTAGGTGGAACTCCATTTTCTAGATTAGAAAGAGTTATGTAGAATTTCTGTGAAGTTTTCATGCTTTCTTAAAAGATACATCCCTTCTTATAATTCTCCAATTACATGTATGTAGTTGTTTAAGTGCAATAAAATCAGCATCTTTGCTTTTAAAATAAACACTATTCGTTGGCAATTTTTTCTCTTAATTGGCAGGAATAATTTTAATTTTTCAGTGTTAAGCAAACAGGAATGACTGATTTCATCAAATGAGTAAGATTCTGTGAGTCTTTTCAAATACAAGCAATTTCGTTATCAAAAGAAAAATAGTAACATGTTTGATTGGTTTGAAAAAATATCTGTCACTTCATGGAGAAGAAGAAAACATTATATCATTTAGATTCTACTTAATTTCTATATATCTTGGGGTTCATCAATGACTGGTTCAAATTTAATAATTATTTTATTACTAGTACTTAAATGGTTATAAACAAAAAGTGTTATCCTATTTGATGGCCTCTTTGGCTTCCTACCTAACATATGAATTAATAATTGACTCAAATGAACAAATGCAAAATGTCCTAAGGTTTGTTCTTAAGGTCCAGACAAATCTGAGTTTGAATTTACTTATACTAGTTACTACTGTGTTTTTGTGTGTGTAGGGGGGATTTACCTAATCACTTCAAACCTTGGATCTCTGATACATAAAATTGAGGCAATAATGAAACCTAGGTTGCAAGGTTGTATTCTCTAAATCACTAGTAAGCACAGGCCCAGTTTCTAAGACACAAGCCAAAAATGATAGGCACCTATCTTTGCTAATACCTTGGTAACATTTTCAATATTTCTACTGACAAATGATTTTGAAAAATAGTGACAATGCTTGTTGACTCAGCACCAGGGAGTTGGGTTCACAACTATCAAGTGGACTAGGTTAGGTAATCATAATGACCATCTTTTAAAAATCCCCAAATCTCCCTGAATCCTGAATATTCAAACCAGAAACATCTTGTACAGCCAGATGAACCTTCAAGGCAGAGTATGAACTGTTTACAAGGAATAGTTGTGCCTGTCATGTCATAAGCTTTATCTAAATTGTTCTCCACTATATTTTGTAACCTAGTAAAATCTGAGGTACAGAGGAAACACTGAAAAATATTTGTGGCATAAATTAAGTGAACAGGAAGTTTGTATTCAAGAGTCATTCAACCAAGGATATGTACTATGTTCACTTAATATGCAGAGTATGAATCAGGCGAAGATTAAAGTTCAATCCTTTGTGGGGCTCATACATAAACAAAGAGTATAATGAAAATCTTCCAATAAAGGCTGCACCACCTATTAAATAAATTTCTAAAAAAATCCTAGTATTTAAAGAGTTTCACAATTTATCTTTCATTAAATTTTCATCCATATCTCCTACCATCTTGCCAAAAGCATTGCTTACTATTTTATCAGACCAACACCTACTCCCTCTGTGACTTTTAGTGATATTTTACTTAGTTCACAGAATACACTTTTTAATTCATATATATAGAATAATGTTTTTCATTATTTGATATCCACATATAATATCATTTGTTTTGTGGAGATTTTCTATTCATGCTGGAAATGTATTGCTCCCTCTCCATTATCCTACAGTCACTTTGTTTGTATCTCTAATGTATATGTTATCACACTTTATTGCAAAAAGTTTTATTTATAATAATCTTGGGACATTTGATGCACTCCTGAGACCAGGAGATGTGAGATGGTTGTGTTTCTTGGACCTCTACTTATATCACCTGCTATTTAATTCTAGTTAATAAAACTTGCTATTTTATTGTATTTAAAATGAGGAAGCATGCAGGAGAGGGGAACAAAAAGTTCAGTAACTGGTTAACCTTTTACACTTGTAAGTACTCAACCAAAACCAAGATGATTCAAATTCAACCTTTCTCAATTAAACTGTGGGAGTTTCAATGGGTAAATAACCACTCCATCATAATTTTCAGCAACAATCTGATGGGATTAAATGCAAATCAGGGCATCCATCACACATCCTGCTGTTGATAAGAGGGTACCCTGTACCTCTGGAATTCTCAGAGTAATGGTTGTACCCTGGTGGTCTTGCTCTTCAATGGGGAAAAGTATAACTTTACTCTGCAGAATACTCTCAGCAGTTGAATGTCATTAAAAATAAAAATACTGATGAAAGAAATGAGCAGATATAACAATGAGCAATTTACACATTAAAAACAGTGACATAAGGTGGAAAATAATAGAAAATGGGAAAATGTGTAACAATGACTGGTTGACAGATTGCCATCATTTTACTCTCTGGGGTTTTGTCACAACCTTCAGAAGGGAGCTAACATGGAACATCTGGTGGACAACCAGTGCGGAACCTCGATGAAGCTGAGCCTCTGCAGTGAAAGAGGAATGAGCTCGGGGCTGTGGCTCATCTCACACATACCTAGGAAAATAAAATGAGCCAGGAATAATAATGCCAAATGATAAGAGTTTCCTCCTAGGAAAACATATGAGCCATAATGCACAGCTCTTTTGTATTACTCTCTTTACTCTTTCTCTTTCCAAATAATAGGAAAATTAACAGAAAAATCTATTATTTGTCATATACCAGCTATATGGCTATGGACAATATTTAGCCTCAATAAAACATAGTTTATTCCATAAGGTGTGGATAGTAATAACTCTGAATATAAGTGCTATTATGTAGCAGTTATGATGATGTTTTATGTGCACTTTTAAAATAAGAAAATATAATGCAATATACAGATAAATACTGCTTTTTTATTTCATGTGACTATGTAATTACTTTAGTGGGGACCCATAAGATATCTTGTCCTGTTTTGTGGTTTTGAAATAAAACTTATATCCTTGCTGTAGGATGTTAAAAATCATATTGGATATAACTGCTTTATTTTACTTAGTTAATTAACTCATTACTATTCTGGTGTTTGAGGAAGAATAAAATATGTACTGAGCATTCTTCAGTTTACTTATTGGCCTGAGCTGTCTTTTCTATCAGTTACTTTTACTTCAGACTTTTAATTATTTTAATGTACTCCAGGCTTTAATTTTACTCCAGGTTTTTTGTTGTGTTTTGTTTTACTCAATATGCCTGATCCCTTCTAGCTGCTGGTCCTATCATCCCTTGTATCCTGGTAAACACTGAACAACTGGAAAACCCTGGACTTACAGTGGTTCCTGATTTCTGAGTTGTAACTCCTCCCTGGTGGACTGATCTCAAGCTGCCAACATCACACTGCAGAACTGAAAGAGTTGCTATAGTTCTCCTGACCTGTAAGAGTTGGCTGTACCACAACACTGCCCAATAGTCAATGTGAACTTGTTTCTTCTAAGAGTCAATAAAAAGCTGGAAATGTTTTAAAAGACAGCCAAACATTACTTTCTTAAGTTCTTTTCTAGTAAATAATTTGCAGGTATGGTAGGGGGATTGAACCCAGAGGCAACTGGGTTCTGAGCTACTCTCCCTGTCCATTGTAATTTTGTGTGTGTGTATGTATGTGTGTGTGTGTGTGTGTGTGTGTGTGTGTGTGTTACTGAGGGTTGAACCCAGGGGCATTCCACCTCTGAGCTACACCCCCAGCCCTATTTTATTTTTTTTATTTTGAAATAGGGTCTCACTAAATTGCTGAAGGCCTTCCTAAGTTGCTGAGGCTGGCCACAAACCTAGGACCCTCCTGTCTCAAGTACTGTGATTACATGAATGCTCCACTATGCCTGGCTTTATCTTTTATTTTGAAACAGAGTGTTGCTAAATTATCACATGCTGGCCTCGAACCTGATATCCTCCCGTATCAACCTCTCAATTACTGGGGTTACAAGTGTGTACCACTGCTCCTGGCCATAAATATTTTATTTTATTTTTTGCGGTAATGGGAATTGAACCCAGGGGCGTTCTACCTCCGCGCTACGCCCCTGGCCCTATTTTTTATACTTTATTTTGAAACCAGGTCTCACGAAGTTGCGGAGGGCCTCACTAAGGAGAGAGATAGAGATAGAGAGAGAGAGAGAGAGACAGGGAGAGACAGAGAGACAGCTGAGGCTGGCCGCGAACCTGGATCCTCCGATCTCTGCCTCCCAAAGTACTGGGATTACAAGCGTGCGCCACCATGCCCGGCTGCCCATAAATATTTTAAATAAACAATAGAAATTGGCAAGAATAACAATTCAATATTACAGTTGCAAACTTATAGGAATTTTGAAGATAATAGGGGTCTCTACATTCCATTCAAACATAAATCAAACCAAACAAAAGTTTGCTGAAATTCCAAAGCCAGATTTCCTGCTAAGTTCTCTAATAGATAAAGATACTGGCTTTGCACTGTATTGATCACTAGCATATCTCTACCATCTCTAATTAGATCAACCTGCCTATAATACAAAATTTGTTTCTGGTTTTGTTCTAAAATTCATTTTTCCTGTACAGAGAACATCTGCAGATGGAAATTGAGGGTGTCATCTCCAGGAGAGGCACATAAATTGTGATGCTTCATAGTTCAGTTGGCCAAGTATTAGATGGTTGACCAGGTGGCTTATCCAGGTGACCATGTATTGAAAGTTTTTAAAAAATGGTGGCTTCCCCCATATTTTTATGTGAAACACAGCTCATTGTTGACTTGGAGTGACCTGAAAGGAACAGAATTCTATTAGACAGGAGTTTTCACTCTGAAATCCTCGGGAGACAGAACCTTCTCATAGAAGGTTCCCCTGCCTCTGCTGGAGCAGAGAGGAGTCTCATTTCCAGGTTGTTCTCTCTAATGTGGTTCCTTCTGTTTTCTACTCAGAAATCCCCAGCACAGTGAAATAGTGCACTGACCCCTGGCCTTCTTGGGGAAGAAGAGAGTTTCTATCCAGACACTAAATATTTCTGCTTTGGAATTTAGGTGATTCTGTCTTTAGAAGCAACTTTGATCTCTATCATGAATTCACCTAGTGTAAACCCTGGAATTCTTTCATTCATTCAATTTTATTTCTTTTTTGGGGGTACTGGGGATTGAACTTAGGAGTATTTGCCTCCAAGTTATACCCCCAGCCCTATTTATTTTTTTTAATTTTGAAACAGAGTCTCTCTAAGTTGCTGAGAGTCTCACAAAGTTGGTGAGGCTGGCCGCGAACATGGGATCCTCCTGTCTCAGACTCACAAGTACTGGGATTACAAGCATGTGCCACCACACCCAGTTCAATTTTTATTTCTTTTGCTCCATTTTCTTTTGCAACTTAAATGTTTTCTCATTAAGCATATTGAAAGTCAATTATTAAGGTTGATTCTATCCTGGGTATATTATCTCCA
Organism: Glis glis; assembly: GCA_004027185.1. Lineage (NCBI taxonomy): Eukaryota > Metazoa > Chordata > Mammalia > Rodentia > Gliridae > Glis > Glis glis. Next base: position 21,693 of record PVJS01022331.1, read on the forward strand.
TTGCCTTTTTTAGCAGACATGATTCTTTGGTCTCTTTCTGTATCATTTTCTCCCAGGTGACATGTCACAGATGGTAGTATTTAATTTCTTTTTTAAATATACTTTTATTGGTGCATTGTAGTCTCACATCATAATGTAATTCAGAATGATAGGGACATACATGCACACAGCACTTGGTGAGCTTTCCCCTAGTTCCGTTCCCACTCTCTCCCCTTCTCCATTCACGATATTAAGATTGGAATCGATGATTTCACAATTGTACATACTGTCAATGGAAATATTTCCTTTATTATTTCCCCTTCTTCTTCCACCACCCTCCTCTATACTTTCTCCATTGCTCCACTGGGGTTTCTCCAACATTATCTAATGTCCCTCTTGTATCCCCATTACTTCCTAGCTTCCGCATATTAGAGAAAACATACGATCCTTTGCTTTCTGTGACTGACTGATCTCACTTAACATAATGTTCTCCAGGTCCATCCATTTTCCTTCAAATGACATATTTTTTTCTTCTTTATTGCTGAGTAGAATTCCATTGTGTGTATATCCCATAAATTTGTAAAAGATATTGACTGTTTAGCCTGGCATGGTGGCACTCACCTATAATCCCAGTAGTTGGGAGGCTGAGACAGGAGGATTACAGGTTCAAGAGCAGACTTAGTAACTTAGGGAGCCCTTGTTTCAAAATAAAAATAAAATAGAAAGGGTGTAGCTTGGAGGTAGAATGCTCCTGGGTTCAATCCCCAGTGCCCCCCCCACACACACACAAGATTTGACTCTTTTGCAATCCCCCATTATGATTGCCTTTCCCTTTATTTTCAGGGCATATATGATACATAGAACATGCATCCAGAGAGTACCCAAGACTTTCCTGATCTGATATTTAAAATTTTCTTCTTTCCAAGCTGAGCAATTCCAACTCTGCCCATCATGTCTTCCTGTTAAAGGCTGCAAAACACCATCACATTAGGCATTCAACAGAAAAAAGTCTACAATTCTCTCATTAAGAGTAAATGGAGAGTTGCTTTATGCAAATAGAATTTTGTGTTAAGGACTAATTGGCAAATATATTACCCAAATGATGTTAATTCAGACTCTAGAGATGGGAATAGAGAAACAGCACACCTCTTCCTGATCCCCAAAGACTAAATGGCTATAGACTTTATTGAGGTATTTCTGCTCCATGCACACCCTTCAGGCTTAGTTTCAGAGAACAGAAATTGGAGAGGAGTCAGGACTCAACACTGCCAAAAGCATAAGATACCATGTCCTCTTTTGTTGTTCTGAAATGAAACTAACAACATTGGTGTAGGATGTTAAAAATGACAACAGATGTAACTCTCATGGAAAAGTATCAAATATCTCATTGAATGTATCCAGTTCCTATTGAGAAATATGAAAGAAGATTGTATTTCCTTAGAATAACTGAGAATAAGCAACTTGATATTAAAGCTGCTGAAATTTTTTTAACTTCTTATGTGTTGGCTTCTTAACATGGGTATGATAAAATGAAGGTGCAGATTTTATAGCACTTTTCCTTCTGACTTACACTTCCATGACTTTAATCATTTAATTAAAAAACACTTATGACTAATATATGTTTAAATTCTAGTACCCTGTGGCTTTTTGCCACATTTATATTTTCACTTATATTTTCTCTCTGGATGTGTGTAAAGAACTCTGAGGAAAATTGAATAGGCATTAACAGGGTCACTAGTTAATAGGGCAGGGAGCCCAGAATTGAAGTCCACCAATGCTAGATTCAAATTCTAAGCTTTGTGCTTTGAAGGCTGAGATAGGATTGCAGGTTCAAGGTCAGTCTCTCAGCAACCTAGTGAGATCTTGTTTCAAAAAAAAGGGCTGGGGGTGTAGCTAGGAGGTAGAATGTCCCTGGGTTACACACACACACACACACACACACACACACACACACACACGCATGCACACAATGCGTAATTTCTAAATGTCCAAAGTTGACTTGCTTCTCTTTCTAACAGGTTGATTTACTGCTCACCCACATGTTGGAGGTTGTTGTTAAGCTAACTAGCATTGACTTAATTATCCTCCTATTAGAAATATTGCACATGCATTTGACTTTACTATTAAGACAATTTTATTCTCCTACCAGTGGTAAAATCCACAATATACACATCAATGAAGGGGGCCCAGGAGACAATGAAAGTTGATGAAATTTTAGAGACAGGTAGGAGACTTGCAGTCTTAGGGAAGAATATTTCTCCAAAAGATCTAGTGAAAATCTGGAATATAGGGAGAGCAAGAAAAGTAGAAGGGTTTATTTTCTCTCTACCATAGTCATAAAATGCAATGTTTTGCCCTCTATGTGGTGGAATGGAGAATACTAGTAAGTACATTTAAAGATGTTCAAACTCATAACAATCAAAGTGATATCAATAAAATATTGCTATTTTTTAAATGATGATCTTTATAGGAAATGATAATGCTCAGGATCACTCAGTCTGTGAAGAAAGGGAAACTTCCACACTACTAAAGAAGCATATATTAATTGATAAATGTGAGAATGTTGGCAAAAATACAAGTTCTACCTAAATATTTTACATAGTAGATTTGCAATAAATATTTTCTTATTGATTAAATATAGCACAAATATTTTCATCTCAGAAGAATATGTTGCTTGAATGTATTTGGGAAGATGATGCATACTCAAAACCACCAAAAATTATACAAGGTGGTAAATAATGATAACACATGTACAATATAGGTGGTAGTTTTCTAAAATTTAAGAAAAAAAAGAATCCAGAGTCTGAGTGATACTTGCTGTGTCTTAAATGTGGGTGGAGCATGGGGCCATAGAAAGAAATAGTGAGAGGATTAAAGAAAGGTCTAGCCGCTACTGGGGAAGTAATGTGGGAGTATTGGAGATACCCGCCGTACATAGTCAATTTGAATGAATGGAACACTTGAATATGACAGTGATATGGGAGACAAGGAACATTGTCCTTTCTGGTTACTCATGCACCACTGCAATCCTACAGTTCACTGATTTTTGCCAATGATTTTGCATCCATAAAAAGTAAATCATGAGCATACTGATTAGTAGACTTAAACCAAACACTGTGCATTTTCATAAATAGAATCCTAACTCACTTTATTTTTAGTAAGTAAACCGTATGCTACAAATTAACTAAGTATATCTCACTCCCATCTATTCTTTAAAACAGAATGACAAAGATTGTAGTGAGATATCATTTGAAAAGCTTGTTACTCCAAAAATTTTTAAAAAGCCCAATATTTTCCTCACTGGACTTGATTGTGTTTGCATGCTTTTTCTGAATATGTATCAAGCATATTCCTCAGTACTCCCTGTAAATATACTTCAGATTATGTAATGAAATAAAGTTCAGTTGCCCAACAGTGGAAGCCACAGTGCTGGTCAGGGCTCAGGACATTTCTGTAGCCCTGGAACGATGTTTATATCAAGAATAATTCTTTCCTCCCTGAAAATCTGCCATTATAATACTGATAAGAAGCTATTGTTTTAAGCTATTGTTAAACTTTTGGTTCATTTTTTTTGAATCTGGAATTTTCTTTATTGGATGTTTTTCATTTTTTATTTTTCATATTCATTTATTGGTGCATTGTAATTATACATTTTGATACACATCAGGGTAGCGGCATCATATATGCACTCATTACTCATTTAGCCCTCCCTCAAACTTTTGGTTCATTTTGTTTTCTTCTATTTTCTTAATCCTTCAAGTCACATACTTATAAGGAAAATAATGGTTGAAGCTTTATAAGTCTATCCTTTAAACTCCCAGGTACAATCCATTTAAAATTATCCAGGGGTATAGATCCAATCCACTGTCATTTTTCATGAATTTCAAAGGTCTCCAGCTTGTTTACTAGCAGATTTTATATAATCTCCACTCCTAGATGATTTCTTATCATCTCTCCAAGGAAAAGGTATTCTTCAAGACAAGAATGATTTCTTCCACCTGCAACAGAAAGCATTTTGATACCAGATTGTTTATAATACATTTTCTTCTTGTCAATTCAGTTTTATTTTTATTTTCCTTTTTCCCCCCTCTTCATTTTGGTAAGGACTATGTGTACTCTCTTAAGAGGTGTGACTACTTCTACCACATCCAGTATTGATGGAATCTATTGTCTATAGATAATCAGATATTCAGGGATATATGAAAACAACCTAATGTCAGTTTCAACTTTGCTATAGTAATGCCTTTTATCTAAAATTAGGATTATTAAACTTCTGAATAGTCTTGCTAATGTTTATATCTATTATATTCTAAGTGCATGGGTAACTGTTGGGTAATATGCACTCTTATCAAAGTTTCATTGATTTCTGTACATTTAGAACTGTGTGCTTGTGTTGTCTATGAGATAGGTCCACATTCATGACCTTTGTTCTTTCTGATCTTGCTAGATATCTTCAACAGAGTAGGTTCCTTCATTCCTCTACCTCATAATGCTGTGCAGATTACTTCTGAAAAACTCAGTGCCTCACAATGATGCCAATACATTGTTTTGTTAATGAATCCTCACTTTGGGCAGAGTTCATAATGTATGGCTCAACTGTATATCACTGATGTCAGCTGGGGTACTTTGACTGAACCTGAAAGTATCAATTTACAAATGTTCCATGCATGTGCCTAGAAAGTGGGTGATGGTTATCTCATGAAAGCTAGGCTGGGGTCTTGGTTCCTTTTGACTTCTTCATGGGGCTATAGGAGCTGAAATGTAGTGGATATTCTCTGAGGCATGTGATATAAGTTGTCTAACTTCATACACAACATGTTAGGAGAGATAGGGTAGCAACAGTAAACTTGTTCTTATTGAAAAAGAGGAGAATTAGTACATACATAGAAGTTGCTGGTTCTTAACCATTCTGCAACTTACCTAGACACATACTTTCAGTTCATTGATTATTCTTCCATCTTGTTCCCTGAAAATAATTTGTCATGACTCCTGGCTTTACACTCTGAATCACTCTTTATTTTTCATAAGAAATTTCTTATGTTTACAGATGAGTAGCTCTCTTAAATTCCTGATATGATAAGGATTTAAAAGCCTCTTTAATTTTATATTATTACTGTACTATTTATTTTATGCTAGTATAATCACTTAAAGTTGATGGTACTCCTGTGGGTCAATTATAATTTACTCCATTAGGTAAAAAATATTAAGTGTTAGTCTCTTTGAGATTCCCTGTACTCCCTCTACTCCCTCTACTAACCTATTGGGTTCCAATGAGGTTACTACAAAACAACACCTTTAAGATTCCTTGGGAGCTAGGGATATAGCTCAGTAAAGTGGTTGCCTAGCATGGATGAGAGTCTAGGTGCGATCTCCAGTACCACCAAAAAAAAAAAAAGGAATATTAGAAGCTTTATTAGGCATTCCCTTAAATCTTTTAGAGTTAAAAAAGAAGACTTTCAGACATGTCAGGAGACATTAGCCATGAGATCATCCTATTCTAGTAGGTCACTGGATTTTCTCCTTACTCTAAAACCATATTTACTTTGAAAATCTATATTCTGGTACAGATCAGAAATGGAAAACAGTTTTTAATTTTCATTGTGGAGATATTTTACTTCTTGGTTAGATTTATTCCTAAGTACTTTATTTTTTGAGGCTATTCTGAATAGGATTGTTTTCCACATTTCTTTTTCAGTGGACTTATTGCTGGTGTATAGAAAAGCTATTGATTTTTGTAAGTTGATATTGCAGCTGGCTAATTTGCTAAATTTATCAGCTTTAGAAGTTTTTTGGTTGAGTTTTTTGGATCTTCTAAGTTATGATCATGTCATCTAAAAATAGAGGTAATTTCACTTCTTCTTTCCCTATTTGCATCCTTTTAATTTTTTTCACTTGCCATATTGCTATGGCTAGAATTTCAAGGACCACATTGAATAGAAGCATTGATAGTGAACATTTTTGTCTTGTTCCTGATTTTAGAGGAAATACTTTCAATTTTTCCCGTTGCAGCATGATGTTGGTTTTGCGTTATCATATTTTTGCCCTTATGATATTGAGCTATGTTCCTTCTATCCCTAATTTCTTCAGTGTTTTTAACATGAATGTATGTTAAATTTTGTCAAATGCTTTTTTGCATCTATTGTTATGATCATGTGGTTTTTGTCATTGGTTGTGTTTATGTGATTGATTACATTTATTGACTTGCATATGTTGAACCAACTTTGCATCCCTGGAATGAAATCAACTGGGTTATGGTGCACTATCTTCTTGATGTGGCTTTGAATTTGAATCTCTAATATTTTATTAAGAACTTTTAAATTTGTGTTCATCAAAGATATTGTCCTGTCATTTTCTTTCCTCTATTTGGTTTTGTTATCAAGGTGATACTGGCTTCATAGAATGAGGTTGGGAGTAGTCCCTCTCTTTATATTTCGTAAAATATTTTGAGGAGCATTGGGATTATTTCTTCCTTAAATGTCTCATAGAATTCAGCTGAGAAATAGTCTATATCAAACTCCTAAACTCCTAGTTCATTTATCATTCTGCTAAATAGTTTAACATCTCCTAATATGCTATTTCCTAATATGCTAAATAGTTTAACATACCTAGTTAACGCCTATGAGTTCATTGAGATTCCTCTATAATTCCCACATTGCAATAGACAACAATGTTGACCACCCTTGGGCCACTTCATAAAGGGTATCTTTTTTCTTCTGGTCTCCATTCTATACCCTTTAGATTTGTGTTGCAATAGTACTCAAATTCCACGAGCCAACTCTGTTCTGCCTGATTCTGTGTAAGAAATAATCTCAAAACATAATGTCTTAAAATAACAGGGATTTTATTTTATCCTCCTATTCTATGGATCATGAGCTCAGGTCAGGATCAGTCGATATTTAACTGACAGCCAGGTTGATCTGGTGGGTACCTAGTGGTTTTACTCATGTGCTTGGCACCAGAATGGGGATGGATGAAAGAATGAGTTCAACTGTATCTCTCCCTCTCCATGAATTCTCAGGTCATCTCTTCAGTAGTACAGTTGGATATACATTTGGTAGCTTGAGAGTCTGAGATTGAGTGTTCTGAGAAAGAGAAAGCAGAAACTAACATCTACATAAGTGCTATACTGAGAGACTGGCATAGAACCACCATTGCTATATTCTATTGTTCAAGCAGTCGTGGAGATTGTCTAGATTCAAGGGAAGGCCACAAAGATGTGCATTTCTCAAAGGGATCAACAACAACAACAACAAAAACAAAAATGTGATTATCTTTAACTTATTCCAGTGAATGGTCAAATACCAATATACACTCTAACACAGATGATTCAAATTTAATTGATTTAGTTTGTATGATCAGTCACAAACCTATAATTAAGGTGTTGGTTTGGGTTATATCTTTGCATATCCTTTTTTTGTATTGGGAATTGAATCCAGGGGCATTCTACATCTGAGCTACATGCCCAGCCCTTTTTATTTTGTATTTTGAAACAGGGTCTAAGTTGCTGAGGTTGGCCCCCCCATCTGCCAATATTTCTTTCTCAGCCTCCTAAGTACTAGAATTATAGGCATACACCACCATGCTCAACTTTGTGCAACATTTTTTAGGATATATTCTGATACTTGAAATGTTTTCCCCTTTTTCAAAAAGTCGATTCAGCTTTGAGGGGGAAAAAGCATAGTTCTTAGGTGGTAATATTTGGAAATTTCTACTTTTTTCAATTTGTCTCTTTGTGTCTTTTTCTTTGGCTCTCCATTAACTACAGGAAAACTTTTCCAATCTTCCTGTGGTGAAGGTCCACACTCATTTTCTATGATCATTTCATTTTTTTACGCTTTCACCTCCTATTAGTTTTTGCTAAGACTGACAAACTTTATATGCTATTCTTTGCTGCAAGCTAAGAGATCTTTCTGTGTCTTCCTGAAACTTTTGATCTGCTATCTCTTGCCTTGAAACCATCAAGCTTGCTGTTTTTATATCTTAATTGGTTTTCTTAATTTATCCATATTTATTCCCTAAAAGATGGTAGGATAAATTTTTTCAATTTCCTCCAATTCTTAGAGATCTCACATTTGCATTTACAATATACTTTAGAGAGGCATATTTCTTTTTCATTTCTAATATCTTCTAATAAAGCTCTATTAAACTTGACTCTCAGTTCTTCTCTTATACTTGAGCATGATAACTGTATATCCAAGAAAAAATTATAGATGATATTTTTTCATGTTAAAAAATTGTTTGCCTGACCAAAGCTTTATTTTCAGATGTTATTGATTTTTTTTTTGTCATGGATGTTAGTTTATCAAATCTAGAAATTGCATGGGATTCTTGATCCACTACAATCCAGAAAGATATTTAGACTGGACAAAATGCTCCAAAAGAAAATAAAACTGTGACCTTCTCTGAACTCTGTCCTATTTGTAGAATAAAAGTTAAGAGAAGACACAGAAATACTGAATCACTGTCAGAAAGCTCTGAAGTAAATCCCAACTCAAAAAAAAAACTTTTGTACAGATATGGAAAGTCCATTCATGTTACTTTTTTCAAGTAATTGATGAGTCACCCTATTGCAATCCAGTATAATATTGTAAAGAACTAGAATAAACTCTTTTATGATTTCTTTATTCAGGCTGTAAAATTGGTATGAGCAGGGGAAAACTCTAGAGTAGTCCCAGAAAATCAAGGACAAACTAAGTGCAGCAATTCACACCTGTATGCCAGTATTTAGGAGGTAGAGACAGGAGGATCTCACATTTGAGGTCCAAATGTGGTAACTTAACAAGACTCTGTTTCAAAATAAAAGACAAAAAGGGCTGGAGGTGTAACTAAGGGGTAGAACGTCCCTGAGTTCAATCCCCAATCTCTCTCTCTCTCTCTCTCTCTCTCTTTCTCTCTTTCACACACACACACACACACACACACACACACACACACACACAGAGAGAAAGAGAGAGAGAGAGAGAG